>CP139509.1:337849176-337878394 GCA_021014915.2 Artemisia tridentata subsp. tridentata
TTGGTTAGCTAGTAAATTCAATAACCATAAGAGCATGGACCGAGCTACTAAAGATGTGTTATGGATATATTGGATGAGAGGTGAAGATGAGGAAGTAGAGAGCAACAATGGATCGTCAGATGACAATTCAACAATCAAGAAAGGCATTGAAGAATTATTCAGCATAGACATTGATGTGTTCGATTATGAGACACCCTTGTGCGAACGGTTCAAAGAATTTAAGTACCTTCTTCAAATCGACGCTGATGTGCTAACTGGAGATCTACCAGGATTCAAAACTTATGATGAGTTCAAAAACACATGGTACTACGAATGGAATGACCAGATACCATGGGTTTAGGATAAACCATGGGAATTTGAGCATATTCATCACACTTGTAACACTTTCCATTTCAAGGATGGAAGTAGTGAATGGCCAACCTGTGATTATAAGAATGATGGAACCTATAATGGGGGAAGTATAATTGGAATGAAACGGGTTGGAAACGATGTATACTTTGAAGACGACGATTGGTATGAAAAAGTTGAAGACTGCCCACGTAAAGCAGAGGCTTTGCAAGAAAAAGGTAGAATCAACTACTTAAAAGAACTTAAGAGAGCATCGGACACTACTTTTTGGGAATGGGTGCATGGACAATTTGATGATTACACAAAGCTTAGTCAACGCTTACAATGGGAATTGAAAAAAGAGTGGGATGAGATTCAAGATTATTATCAATCCTTTAACGTGGTTAATTATGATCCCTCTGCTAATAACGATGAGTCGCGAGGAGAATTGATTGATGAACTTGATGACTATTTGAATAAGGATCCTTATTTCAAGTTTTTTGATAAAGACGAAGAAGAATTCATCAAGAGAAAATATCGACTACTTGGGATCCCTTATAATGACCCACCCATGATAATTTCTGAAAAATTTAAAATCATCAAATACTCTTTGGGACCTGATGAGGAATATGTTGCGACGAAGACCAAAGCATATATTAGATTAAGTCGTACAGAATAAAATGTTGCGGAGCTATACGGGAACATCTTTCAGATGAAAGAAGAAGGATGGCACGTAACAAGAACAAAATAAAGAGCTGAACGTGAGTCTAACTTGAAGACTCTGGAATAAACACAAGTGCTGACCGGGAGACAACCCGGAGAAATTTTTACTATTTTGTTCTGTGTCGAGTCTGTCAGACCTGCAGAAGATACGGCGCATCTCAATCTTGAGATGTGACGCATCGCCTGCAATGGTCATATCTTATTTTATTTTCTGCATTTTTATTTTTGACTTTAAAACTTTCTGTCAGTATTTTAATGCGGCGCATCCCTGGTTAAGGATGCGACGCATCTTCTATTCTGATTCGTACTTATTCCAGGCTCGATACGGCGTATCTTTTTCCATAAGATACGGCGTATCGACTGACCTGATGATTTTCATTTTAATTTTTTAAGTTTTATTTTTACTAACTACTAATGTATTATGCAAGTTTGAACCTTCTTAACTCAGGTGTGTTAAAGTCTGAATGGTATTATAGATTCCTGCATTTCCTGTGGATACATCATTTTTTAAGCTTAAACGTTCTCATCCACAAGAAAGTTGATTTTTGCTCTTATACAAATAATGGAGGATCATACCGAGCAAATCTCAGGGGAGTTTTTCTGTTCTAATTCTTTTATTTTCCAGTTTTTAATCTTTGATACAAACAACGAGGACGTTGTTTAACTTAAGTGGGGGGATTGGAGAATTAGAACACTTACTTGTCCTAAACTTTTTTAAAATATGCTTAAAATGCGCTTAATATATCAAAATTTAAAATTTTTAGCATGTTTTTGTTTAAAGTCTAAATTACATAGCTGCACACATAACATTATTTCCAAAAATTGTGAACTTTTCAAAATTCACAAATCTATGAGTGTGCCGGTGACTTGTAAACTTTAGAACTTGGCTTGTATACTATTCGAGACCACTATAATAAGTATTATCTATATAATTGGAATGACTTGTCTAAATTGGTAAATTTCTAGGATTACACCCAAATAGCCTTTATATGTTATGTGATTTTAACTAACTACATTGGTTAGTTAACCCCCGTATAAACCCTTTTGTTACTCTCACTTTTAGAGTAAGATACCCCTAGAAAAACACTCAGAGCCATTCCTTTCGTTTCTTACACCTTTGTTATAATTTTTCGTTACACCCTTACACCTTAGCCTACCTTGTAGATTAAAATCCGTGGTTAATTGCTTTAGGCAAAGTGTGTTTCCTTACATTACCTGTGTTCGCGTGCGTAATTCATTATCTTTGGTTGAGTCAGGAAATTGCACAATGCAATTGGTATGAAAGTAAATATTGTATATCTTTGAGTTTATTTTTCGTGTGTTTACTACTTTCGCTATTACAGTTATTTCTGAAAGTATGAAGATTATGGAAAAATTATCCGGAAAAATGGTGATAGAAAAGTTGTGAAAATTTACACATATATGTTGATGTCAAAAAAAAAAAAAAAAAAAAAAAATCGAAGAAAAAAAATCGAAAAAATAGAAAAGAGAAAGAAAAAAGGAAAAGTTGGATGTTTGTTTTAACTAACTTATGTAAAGTTTTATATTAAGTGGGCGATATCACCACTATTTGTTATATATTATATTTATGGATTGAATGGGAGTTGGACGTTATGGGAACGCCAACTAAGGTTATTCTTTGATTGAGATCTTGTTGAGTATAATTCGTGTTTACCTAAAGCGTGTGTTTCAAAGTGTTAAAGCATGAGTTATTCAATGATATGAGTCTTATTCATGGGATGGTTGAAAAAGTAATTTACCACACTTAGGATTTTAATTTATTTGTTTTGTTTATTTTTTATTTTACACCAATTTGTATCCCAAATATTATCCATACCCTATATTATTCTTTATCCAAACCTTTGATTTATTGAGATTAGGGATTTGAGCAATCTTAAGTATCGTAGTCGTGGATTCGGCTATGTATTTATGATTTTGTCGCCCTTTTTGATATAATATTATTGGTAAAGATCACTTGGTCCTATCTTTAGCCTATTCGAGTTAAGGATTTGAGCAATTGCAAGTATCGTGGTCGTGGATTCGATCATGTATTTGTGATTTTGTCGCCTTTTCTGGAATTTGAGATCGATAGAGATTAAGAAGAATGATTAACCCTTAACCAACAAACCCCTTTTACCACTTTAGACTTGTTATTCCTTAGCTTTAGTGGAGGAGATGCGTATACTTGCCAAGCATATGATAGAATATTCGTCACGACTGGACAGTTAAACGATTAGATTTGCTTTTATCGAAATATTTTATTTTATTTCTAATTCGTTAAGTGTTTGGTTGTGCAATTATGACAAAAACGAATACATGCTTATATATAAAAATAAATCCTAACATCTTTTAGGATACATTTTCATAAGATTTATTCTAACGTTTACTTGGGGACAAGTAAAGTTCAAGTGGGGGGATATTTGATGAACTCAAATAAGTACATTTTATCATCATCATTTATCCTATTTGTTTGACTTGTTTTATTATATTATATATGAGAATTGATACGTTAATGTTTACTTTTGTAATTCTCAGGTAAAAACAAGTATTATGTGAAACTTGGCGATTTTGGACTAATTGTAGAGCAAAACAAGCAAGATATTAAGAGTCTACTGAAATGTACAAGATCAAGATCATTCTGCTCCAGATGCGCCGCAACATACTTCGTACATACGGCGCATCACTATCAAGATTTCACAAGATATAATCCAAGACGGCAAAGGACATGCGCCGCATAGAGAAATGGAGTTACGCCGCATCTTCTGGCGGTGTACGAATATTCCTGAATATATTAATCTTGGACCCCACGCGAAGTAAAGTCAATGCGCCGCATCTACTTATCATATGCGCCGCATCTAACCCTCAGACAGAAACTATAAATACCCCAAGGCCAGACGAATTTCGTGAGGATATACAGACTTTAGAGACCGAAGACCGAAGAAACCCTAGAGCCGAATTCAGACGTGTTAGCAGCACAAGACACACCCTAAACGAAGATACAAGAGCTGTAAGAAGGTCCTGCATGTATTCAATTCATTAAGTAGTTTTGTTTTATTGTATTAGTACACTTTAATTCATCAGGATTGATGGGCCGATTCCATGTGACTACGAAAAACCATGGGCACCCTTAAAACTGCTTTCCCATTAATTAAAGTTTATATGTTGATGTATTTGGTGACTTTTATTAGTGCATTGATAACCTCTGTGTCTAGCTGCGCATTGCTTGGGTCGCCATGCCCCTTCCTCGCCTATTTATTCTATCGTTTCTAGGATAGTGGGATAGACATAAGTGATCATTAAGGGTTTACTCGCCAATAAGATTAGAGCCAACGAGAAAGGGTTAATTATATACACTTCATATAAAACTAGCAATAAAACAAGTGACAAGCTACTTAATTATCAGGACAGGTCTTCTTATTGTCTCAAGTATCTATCTGTGTACGTGTGTGCTAATCGCTGATTCGTGCTCATTAGTTTAGTTTATAATTAATCATAACCAAACCGTGCCAGTCTCTCAGGCTGAAACCCCCTTGCGTTAGATTAGGTTGTACAGCTAACCTAGGATATTAAAATACTGATTAGAATAACTAGATAATACGTTCCACTCTTAGTGATCGACACTCTACTTACCATTATATTCATACTGACCGGGTACACTGCTCGTTAAAGTGTGTGTTATTGATAAGTCGGCTAAATATAAATTTAAAACTTGAATACTGCTTAAACTACAACGACATCACGCGCGCACCAAGTCTTTGCAGCCGCTACCGTGGATATAAAAATTAGAGCAATACACGCACACATCATATTAGCTAGTAAATTCCGCGTGCTAGTTAATATTAACTCAAAGTATCTTCAACACAAGGAGTGTGTTTAGATCCTATCAGTGCTACTCAATTGGTATCACAACACAAAGTATAATGAACGGTTTTACCTCAATCGTTTAGAAGAAATTTCATTATCAAAAGTATTAAATTTACATCATTCAAAAATAGTGCGGAAATATAGGCCCGTAAAAGAATTTAAGTGGTCCCATATGTTTATCAGAATCATCTATGACCATGCCATGCCGTTTGCCAAGGGCCTCCAAAAGTAAGCTATCGCTTTAGGAACCTGAAAATACATGCTAAAAAGTCAACACAAAGGTTTAGTGAATCCATAGAGTTTGTATGTAAATTAGTTGAACACAAATTTCAAAGTTAATAGACAGTGGGCCACGTTGTTGCACCCATAAATTTAGTAGTGGCAGTACTGTATCATTACAATACCGCATTATTGCTCTAAGTCTCATGAAGCTCAAACATTAACATGTGTGATGTCATAATAATGACGTAGGTTACTGACATCATAAAGATGATGTAAGTAACAATGCCCTCGAGCAGGAGCTTGCCATTCTCCGGTTTATTCTCAAATAAAGTGCATTTGGCTACTTATACAACAACACAAATGAGGCGTTAACTGCCAATAGATCTATCACCGATATTCGCGTTCAATCGCAAGTGATTAATGGCTCATGATATGAGGGACTTTTAGTGGCAAAAGTGTGTACTAAGACAATAACAATCAGGATAGCATACAGAAAAATACTTGTGTTCAGGTTTGTAGCATGTAATATGTTTCAATAAACAAATAGAGTGTATCATCATCCGAGTAAAATATTTAAGGTTATCGAGTAAAATATGTAAGCAAAACGAGCACGTATCTCCCCCAAAGAGTTCAAAATAGGAAAAAGAATAGCTATGACTCACAGTAATATGTAAAAGTTTAAAGTACTTGTGAAAGTAAAAGCAAGTAGTTGAGCATGTATCTCCCCCAAAGAGTTTACAAAACAGTTAAACGATAGAAAATGGGGCCATGAAACTCATCTTAGAAAATAGTCATCTGAAATGAAAAGTCAAGTAGTAGCAGTGTGGCTCCAACACGCGACCTAAATTAGTATGACAATTCTTAGTTTATGTGTACTCACGACTCAAAGTGTTTAGATAAATTAAGTGTTTACAAGTGGTTGCGTTTAATGTTGCTTGTGTGGCAAATGCTTAAAGTTCAAAAATAAAGTTATATATTTATATAACTTGTGTGTATGTAATCGTTTCCGGATGTTATGAAGTCGTCAATTATTAAATCAAAATTTAGTGATGATAAGTTAAATATTTTAAGTTGGTGAATGATAAGTTATTAAAATGTTTGTATTATTTATTTTTAAGTTATTCTATTTATTATTCGCTAAAGAAAATTTACGTCGTTATTTATATTTCGATATTGTTTTTTTTATATGCAAGTTTTTATAAGATTCTCACGAAATAAGTTTGTAGATATAAGTTTTTCTAAAATATTATAAAGTTACTAAATAAACCTTTAAGTTATGTAAAAGTTACACTTTTTACCCAAAATTTATAAGTTTTTCAGTTTTAGTCCAAAAGTATAAATTTATACTTTTTATTAATACTTTCTGTAAATTTACAGTTTCTACTCTGATATTCAATCATTTTAGTTTTTAAATTAAAAGTCACAATTTATAGTTTTTACCCTATACTTTCCAAAAGTTACCCTTTGTACCCAAGTTTCGTAAGATTTGCATTTTTGGTCCAAAAATCAACATGTTGAAAATTTTACCTTTCTTTTTGTTTAATAAGATTTAAACACTCATTTTTAGTTCATGAGAAACGGTTTACTTCAAATATTTTGTACGAGGGGTTTTTGGGCCTTAAGGCCCAACGAGGGTCCATTTGGTTTTAAAAAGACAAGGCACAAGTTTTGCAAAAAAAATCTAACTACTAAAGGTTCATGCCCAGGTTCGAACTTGGCTGAAGTGGCAAGAGACACAGCGCCTCAACCAGTTGAGCCAAAAGCTCACTTGCGTTATGTTTTAACGTCCAAATTTAGGTTTTAGCGACAATTTGATATTTGTCATATTTTCCATCTGTAGGTCACCCTTTTTAGATCAAATCACACACATGTAATATGTTAGAGAGAGAAAGATGTAATCTAGAGAGAGAAAGAACAAGGGAGAATAAGAGAGAGTTTCTTATTCCACACACAATCCACCCCTCTCAAATGAGAGGTTTACAACCTTATATAGTCTCCTATGTTGTGAGAAAAGGGAAGTGTATCGTCTTTACATACTTCACTAATTCAACATTAACGTAAATACTATGACTAAACTAGACGACACACTTCTACTAACATGTAGACTATATTTTTACGATTCTAACGAGCTATTACATGACCATATTACAAGACTCATTGACTCGATAATGATCGTCACTTTGAGCATTCCCAACAATCTCCCCCTAAGGGACGATCATTGAGATCTCTCTTTGATTACATTTATGATCATCACTTTTGCGTTTCCAACAATCTCCCCCTAAGGGGTGATCATTGAGATCTCATTCTGTGACATGTAGATTATGGGTCCATCAATAGAAATGGATGATCATTAATCTTCTTTGATGCTTGTTGTCTTGAACTTTGAGTCTTCGTGTAATAGCTTTGCTTGATTCTTTATTCCAATCATGCTTTGTGATTTTACAACCTTAAGTGACCAATATTTGAATTAATACAAAACATGTTCCCAACAATCTCCTCTTAAGGATTGGTCATCAAGGTTGCTTGACGTCTTCTTTGCTTCTTCGGCTTCGACGTAATTTGGATCTTTGTTCTTTGTTATTGATGTATGTGATATGGTACAGTAATGATCTACCTTTCACCAACGTTCTTTAATTCTGGTGTCTTCACGTCTTTTCCACCATGCTCATATGTCTTTTGACTTTTGTTCTTCAAATGGTTCTCACTTCTTCAATCTTTGACTTGTGAAATGTTTGTTCTGCTCGATCTTTGACTTTTCTTTAACTTCTTTGAACTTTTGTTATCTCTTAGTCTTTGTGAGAACTTATCTTCAGGATATGAGCATGATGGAATGGTGGTGGAAGAACTCCCGGTCTTCATGATTAGCTGCAGTGTAAACAGTTAGCAATAAATCATCCAACACTTACAGGTTCGGACTTCGAGATCGTCAACAGCATAGTGTGAAGACTTTTTCTAATCTTAACCCAGGTCGTTCTGAATCGGATACCCCCGAAAGGGCTTACACAGACACACCGAAGTGCATCAACGATTCAGTGAGCCGCTAGAGATCACCCCACGACTGTAGACCGTTTTGGAGCTAACACTAAGCGTAACCCACAAGAGATTACCGAAGTGACCTGCTGTCAGGGTTGTTTGATGTTGACCCTGGCAGGATTTCCATTCAATCACTGAGAATCATAATTTATGAATTCTCTCATGAATGTTCTCGGCAGATTGCTAAGATCTGCGAAGGACACTCTTATACTTTACAACTGGTGTTCCTTTTGTTGAATAGCCAGTGTATGCTAAGTGTACCTAAGAGATCTTTGATGTATCTCATGGCTCTAGACTCAATTCAGTGCTTATTTGTTTGGTCGTCGGAGGCATGGAGCAGAGTGCCTCCTTTTCAATATCAACACATCTCGTAGTGAGAGGTCGATAGATAATGAAGGGTTCTCCGTGTGAAATGAAACAAGTATCTTTTGAGAGACACCTGAGTGGCTAGAAGGTTTAGTGCAGTGCGTCACTGGGTCCATGACGGCTTAATCTTCAATACCGGTGTTACCGTAGTAACAACCAGTAGCATATGTATTGAACCCGGTGTCTGCCCTAAGGTTGATCAAATGGAGGGCTATTTCTTTTTACCCTTTTCTTTACTTTTCTTTTTCATTCTTCAACCCCTTCTTTCTCCTTTCATTTCATTTCTCCTTTTTTTTTCATCATACCTAGGACTTTCTAGTTCTAAACTATTGGTATTGTCCTTGGGTAGATCCCTCCGGCTCTGGCGGATCATAGGACGGTTTTTCCTAACCTTAGTCACCTTATATCTTCATGACTATTCCTATTGTTGCCATAAACCAAACTTTTTGAAAATCTCTCAAAGTGCTTATGATTATAAAAACATATTTTGTTAACACTTTGAGAGTTTTGTGATTTTCAGAAATACTCCCCCCTTAACATGTGCTCATAAGTATTTAAGGTAAATTTGCACATGTCGGGTAGAGTTAGCACTTTTTGAATTGATTGATTTTCAATGAACATGATCGTCGCGAGATACGTTTACATCACTAGTAAAACTAGCTTGAAATTATTACCCGTCCAGATCATATTCAAGGAAAATCTCTCGAAATCGGTACATGACACGTCCTTTGCGAGACACGTTTACATCACCAGATAAACTGGCTTGAAATTATTACCCGTCCCGGACATGGCTTTTCGACTACTGACTTTTGCTATCGTCAATTCAAGGGTTCAATTCTGAGTTGAGCTCACATGATATTTCAAACTTTTTATCACCATATTTTAATCATATCTTTATTCTCCCCTCAAAAATAGCATACTCATGTTGTTTTGTTAAACTTTTGATTAAAATATGCTCTTTTTGAGGTTTACGGGAAGATTTTCAAGAATTTTTGTTTTTAGAACAAAGATTATTTTTCAAATACTCCCCCTTAACAAGGGAATACTTGTCCTTATGAGCAGAATTTTGAAAAACTTAGAAAAATTCTGGTTAATTCTACTCATAAGTAAGAAGCTTTCGCTTCTTTGATCAGGATTAAGGCACTGAAGCGTACCTCAGGGTCCTTTCTTTACAGGAACGGGTTGTGCATTGTGATGTGTGCACAAGCCATTAAGCATGATTTTGATGGAACATTTTTGTTTTGGAAATACTCCCCCTCAAAACTCGCATTTGTCTTGAGAATTTTAAACTTTTTAAAGTTTGAGGGAAGGAGGCTTCTTGAAGCAAAATTCTGAAAGATTTAGAAATTTCAGTTTGAAAAATTCTTGAATAAATTTTGCTTCAAGGTAACTAAAAACGTTATACTCAGAAATACTCCCCCTCAAAACTAGCATACGTTTCGACATTTTTAAACTTTAGAGCGAATTGGGGAGTAAAGATTTGAAAAATCTTGAGCAAAATTTTGAAAAGTTTTGAAAAACCTTTTGAAAAATTTTGAATAAATTTTGCTCAAGATTAAGAAGATTTTAGGATAAGTGCACGCTTGGTTTTAAAGAATGGTTTAGCAACGCTCTTTCCTTTCTTTGAAACCCGAGTTGTACACTGTAATGTCTGTACAAGTCATCATGTTGAAGTCCGAGTCCTTAGCTGAAGTAATAAGAAGTCATTTACAGTTTAGATTAGACAGCAACCTTGGGAACCCATTTAAGCACGGCGCTAACGGGTTTACTAAATTTTGAAATCCATTTGTAAGTTGTGTCAATCTGATTTAAAGATGTTGAGTTCCAACGAGGACTGAAAAATGGTGTTCCATTTTGAAATAACACTCGTGGAATCAATGGAGATTTAAAACTCTTTTTCCGTTGAAAATCTTTTGAGAAACCCGGTGTTTCTCTTGGAGTTTTAAAATCTGAAGAAGAAGATTTCCATCTGGAGTTGAACCTCATGGGTTCTCTTTGAAGATTTGTTTTTGTGATAAATGGGAACCTTCCGGTATTTGGAATGTTCAAATCAGAGTCATTCTTATGTTGAAGCGAAAGCAATTCTGATATTGAATATTTGAAAGGTTTTGAACGACTTTGCTTTGGTCTCCACACTTGCTTTACCGGTGTAAAACGAGAGTGTGGAGTTTGAAAAACTTGAGTCTTTTCTTCTGAAGCATTTGGATTTGAAAACTTTTGAGAAGTAAGTGTTTCATAAAAACTTGGTTTCTTTGAAAACTTCCTTCCTTTTTGCAAAGAATAGGTTGTAAACTGGGAAACCTTTTTCCAAAATGGTTTTGAAGATTCAACTGTGTAAACCTTCTTCGAAACACTCACTTCTGGTGTTGAGAACTTTGAAATAGGAGCTTTTCCCTTTGATCGGTTAAGAGATTCAAACTTCACTTTTAAAGCATTGTATGAAGTTCTCAAATTTCTGTATTCTTTTTGAAGAGAAAGATGATCTTGGGATGCCAATTTTGATTCTAAAGATGCAATTTGTTTCAAAAGTTGATCTTTTTTGGCTTTAGAATCATCCGTTTTACGAGCAAATTTTCGTTCGAACTCAACATTTTCTTTTTCAAGTCTTTCAAAATAATTTTCAAATTTTGTCGTTTTGTTGAAAAAGTCAGTTTTGGCATCCTCAAAATCATTTGTTTGTTGAGCTAAAAGCGTTTCAAGCTCAACCACTTTTGTTTGAAGCACATGATTTTTATTTTCAAAAAGATACATTTTCTCCCCCGTTTCCTTTTCAAAATCTAGAGTATTAGAATCAAACAGGGGATTTGGAAAGGAAACTTTTGTGATTTGAGACTCAACCTTTTTCATCTTCATTGATTCAATCTTTTGCTAAACATTTTCAAACTTTTTATCAGCAAATTCAGACAATTAAGACTTCAAATCTTCAGTCACTTTTTGTTTCATGTTTGAGTTTTGTGTCTGGACTCGTGAACTTTTGATTGAATCAAACAGATTTTTGTAAATCAATTTCAAATGCTCAATTTCTTTTTCGTATTTTGAAATTAGACACTTCATTGACACGTTTTCATCATCAAGTTGTTCAAGTTTTGTCATCCAAGGGTTTTCAAAAGACTGCTTTTCCAGATTGTGTTCTAAAGCTAGCTCAAATTCAACACTTTGTGCTTGACATCTTTGAAAATGTTGTTCAAGAGAGAATATTTGACGTTTCAGTTTCTCTTGGATGTCACTTGACTCTTTTAAAATTCGCTCATTTTCGTGTCTCAACATCCCATTTTCCACTTCAAAATCATTTATACGTTTACTATAATTCTTGAGCTTTTCAGTGAACGACTTATTTTGTGCTTTTAGTTCACGATTAAGCTCATTACATCGAACAACTTCGTTTTGAATATTTTTGATTAAGAAAGCATTTGAAGCACATTCTTGATCATGATTCACATTGTCATGTTCAACCATACCTACGGTAGGATCCATACGTGGAATGTCAGGAGTAATATTTCAATTATCCTGATTCACCACATATGTGTCGTTAATGTACTCAGGTTGTCCATGACTTTGTGTCTCATAAGTAAGCACATTATCAAACATCTTGATAAGATCAGTTGATTGATGTACCTTAACCAATGTATCTGTATAATGTGAAGGTCCGACATCAGCTGCTGCAGTCTTCAAATCATTCTTACAGTTGAGTTTCCTGTCAGTATCTGAACCATTCCCGTGACTATGTTTCCCATTATGCTGTTCTGATAATGCATTATGACCCGTGAAACCCAAATTATCATGTGATGTCCCTTTCTCATTGGTCGTTCCCGCTTGTATCTGCATCTCCATTTCAATTCTTTCCCGTTCTTTTTCTTTTAACCCTCTGCCATGCAATACTTTTCCATTTGACTCTTTCTTCTTTTCCAGCATCTCCCTCAGATGAAGTGATCTTGTAGTAAGCACCAGTTCCAGTATGTTCATTAGTTTAAGCAACTGATCTCTAAAAGATTCAACTTCAAGGTAACTAATGATGCATTCTCTCCATATTTTGCTTGCTAATACATAATCCAAAGAATTTTTGAGCACTCTAAAATCAAAGTAGAGAAACCATTTTAACTGCGTCTTGAGCGCTCGATATGCTACTATGCAGTCACTTCCTTGTTCAATTTGCTTCTCTATTAGAGATATGTTGTGCAAGAGTTTCCGTTTGAAGGTTGGTAAGTCCATTTCAGATCCGAAGAGTGTTTCAAAAGCTCGATGACATAATCTATCCCATAATGGTAACGTTGCTTCTGAGAGGGCCATACATTGAAGCTTGACTAATTCAAAATTTGCTAAACAATTTTCCTTCGAATGAATAGCTTTTTGCACAACTTGAGGCATCTTTCCCTCATGAGAACTTGATTCCATTTAATTTTAGTGTGTGATAACGTTGATGTTGGATCGTTGCAAAGATCTAGGAGTTGTTATCGATGATGGATTAAGGTTCAAGAGTTGAGTTTGTTTAAAGTTAAGTCCTTTCCTGAGTTTTCTAAGTTGAAGGATTTATTAACGGTGATTTCTGATTTCCCTCCAAAAATTGAACCTGAAAAATTTCTCTACCAGAATTTGAAATACACCATAAAATGCAATTCTTAGGTTATTAGAAAATTTTGAGTTTTGAAGATTTTGACGCCAAATTTCACCGTAAAAATTTGAATTTTGGGCCAAACTTTTCACCGTTATACCAAAATTTGAATTTTGCGTAAAAATTTAACGTTTAGTCACACCTCAAAATTAAATTTTACTCAAATTTTCCCGCCAAACTCGGAAACTGTTTGAGAAACTCGGAGGATATCAAAATATTTCCAAACTCGGAAACTTGATAAGAAACTCGGAAGATATCAAAATATTTCCAAACTCGGAAACTTGATAAAAAAACTCGGAAGATATCAAAATATTAGAAAATCGGAAGATTCTTAATGATAGAAACTCGGAAGATTCTTAATGTTAGAAAATCGGAAGATTCTTAATGATAGAAACTCGGAAGATTCTTCTCGGACGAACAGTAACGTGCAAAAAAATTTCCTAAGTCTTTGTGTGGCTCTTGATACCACTTGTTGTTACTTAGATTTGTCACACCGGCTACTAATCTAATCTTAGATCTAGAGAGAGAAAGTTAGAGAGAGAGAGATGGGAGGTTATCTCATGAATAATGAAATGTTAATCTTGCATTCAACTAACCAACCCTCTCCCTTGAATGGGAGGGAGTATTTATAGTGTCTTACAAGGATTACGGCTTTACCCTAATTAACAACATAATAAACATAAATAAAAAGACACAGCCCACGGGCCTTCTACATAGGCTGGGCCATAAAAACAAACCTAAAGGCCTAAGCAACCTATTACATAAATGATCTATACTTGATGAATAAAAAGACCGGAAAGATTACCTACAAGTGGTATCAGATCCAGGTTCCGATCCTGGGACCTGTGGGTTATGGGCCCACATGTAATATGTTGGAGAGAGAAAGATGTAATCTAGAGAAAGAAAGAACAAGGGAGAATAAGAGAGAGTTTCTTATTCCACACACAATCCACCCCTCTCAAATGAGAGGTTTACAACCTTATATAGTCTCCCATGTTGTGAGAAAAGGGAAGTGTGTCGTCTTTACATATTTCACTAATTCAACATTAACGTAAATACTATGACTAAACTAGACGGCACACTTCTACTAACATGTAGACTATATTTTTACGATTCTAACGAGCTATTACATGACCATATTACAAGACACATTGAATCGATAATGATCGTCACTTTAAGCATTCCCAACACCATCACAGAATGTGGCTTGTATATCGTGTATATGTAATGTTTTGTTTCTTCTTCACTTCCAACTGATATTTGTCATCCTTATTAACAACAAGTAATACAAGCTTAGGTACAAGCAATTAGTTACTCAAGGTGACCAAAATAAGCTCACATAAGTCACACGACTTATGTGAGTTTTTATAACTAAAAAAAAAAATCCAAACGTGACCAAAAGACTCGACCAAGATAAACGTATTTGATCCAACATAAGTGTTGTATATGTTATTGACAGTTAGCGAGTAAGGTAAGTTAATATATATACTTTTCCAAGAATGAGCCAACTTAAGCTTTACGTATTCTATAGTTATTTTGTGTCCAACGGTTCTGTTAATACAAATATCGTCTCAAAAACGTTATTTATATTCTTTGATCTTTTCTTAGTTTTGTTAATGACAAATAAAAGGAATATCTTTTAGCAAATACTAAATACTAGTTTAAGTCTCTTGAGTACACATTTTACACTTCACATAATAACCAAGAATTACAAGTTTGCTTATTTAGTAACTTGTTTCCTTAAAAGGAAACTTTAATTCTAAAATCATTCCATGACATCATTACATACATCACATATGATATCTTTGTTAGATCTTGATATATCTTGTTTAGATTTACAAGCTACATAGTTGACATTTGATGATTTGATAAGATATGGAAGATTTGGTAAGATACACAAAATCCCTTAGCTGTTACATCCCACGGATCCAAGTCCAATGAAGGACGGATCCCTATTATGGGATCCGTGGGATCCGTCAGCTGAAGATCAGCTTGCCTATAAATAGCAAGCTGATCATTTGGCTTTATCATCACTCATATAGCTTAACACACATATTCATTCAGTACATATTTTACTAACATCATTCATAGTTGCATTTCACTTTGATCTTTCATTTTGTAGAAGAGAGATCAAGCTTTCAAGGATCTACAGAACCGTAATCCTTTAGTTGCATTATTGTGTGATATTGTAGTTTATTTCACACATCATATCTATCATTTGTAATCAGTGAGTGTGGTTAGTGCTTTAGTCCTTAAAGCACAAAGAGTGTAGGGAGTGGTTGTACCCTTGTAAAGAACTCGACATCTAGCTTAGTGTCGGTAAAGAAAATAGGCGACGTCAGGTTGGTTCTACCTTGTGAAAGAACCCGGTGTTTAGCTTAGTACCGGAAAAGGAAGTAAGCGACGTGTAAAGGTTTTCTCCGCCTAGTAAAGGAGTTTGTTTCTTAGTGAAAGATAAACTCTCGAGTTGGAAACTCGGGGAGTGGAGTTGGGCAAGGAAGAGAGTCCTTGTAGCCGAACCACTATAAACAACAGTGTTGTGTGGTTTGATCTTTCCTCTCTTTATCTTTTGTTTATATCGTGTGATTATTTATTTGTGATTGTTTCCTTTGAATTAAACATATAGTAACAAAGCAAATAAAACTTGAAAAACGGTAAAAACTATTCAACCCCCCTTCTAGTTTTCCACAATTGGCATCAGGAGCTACGTTACTTAAGATTTTTAAAATATATTGTATTTTAAAACTTAAAACGATCCATGGATTTTGAAAACTTTAAAGAAGGACAATCTATGCAGAGACCACCTCTATTTGAACCAAATTGTTTTATTTATTGGAAAAATCGCTTTGAGACTTATGTAAAGTCAAAGGATATAGATCTATGGTATATAATAGTTGATGGTGATTACAAACCTATTAGTAATAATATTTCGGGTGGTCGGGATGAAGAAGCTTCTCTTACTCGTCACAGTGATGAGCAAAAGAAACTAATTGCCAAAAATAATGAAGCCAAAATGATGCTTTATAATGCCTTACCTAAGAAAGAATATGAAAGAGTTTTTATGTGTAAAACGGCTAAGGATATTTGGCAATCTCTTATTATCACACATCAAGGGAACTCACAAGTAAAAGATAACAAAATTGATCTTCTTGTTCAACAATACGAACAATTTGTTATCTCTGAAGATGAGACCATTGATAGTGCGTTTGCTAAGTTCAATACTATTATTACATCACTTAAAGCACTTGACGAATCTTTTTCTAGTAAGAATTTTGTCAGGAAATTTCTAAGAGCACTCCATCCGAAATGGAGAGCAAAGGTGACAGCTATTGAAGAATCTAAGGATCTGTCAAGCATGACACTGGATGAGCTCATAGGAAACCTAAAAGTTCACAAAATGATTATGGAAAAAGACTCGGAAATTGTCAAAGGCAAAAAGGAGAAGATTAAGTCTATTGCCTTGAAAGCCAAAGCCGAGTCAAGTGACGATGATGAATCTTGTTCAAACAGTGATGATGAAGAGTATGCAATGGCCGTGAGGGATTTCAAGAAATTCTTCAGGAGACGAGGAATGTTTGTAAAACCACCTCGTGATGAAAAGAAATCCTCTCGAAAAGATCGTGATGATAAGAAAGGTAAGGTTGATAGGAAATGCTATAGGTGTGGTGACTCCAGTCACTTAATAGGAGAATGTCCAAAGCCTCCAAAGACCAAGTCTCAAAGAGCCTTCGTTAGTGGAGCTTGGAGCGATAGTAAAGGAGATGATGATGATGAACCTATGAACAACGAAATTGCTCTTATGGCTAATGACACAGAAGAGGTACATTCTGATTCATACTCCTCTATAGATGATGAAACCTTAGAAGTAGAATATAACAAACTGTGTGACGTCACTTTAAAAATCATAAACAAAAACAAATTTTTGAAAACAAAGACAACACTTTTAGAAAATGAAGTATTTTGGCTTAAAGAAAAAGCAATACGAATTGAAAAAGTTAAAGATAGTAAAGAAACGTGTGTGTCTTGTCAAGAACTAAAACTTGAACTAGAAACCTTAAGAACCACACAGGAAGATTTAATCAAACAAAATTCAAAGTTTAAAAGGTTTGATAAAAACATAAGTTGTGCAGATGAAATAATGAAAATGCAAAAACTACCTCATGATAAAACAGGACTAGGCTTTATGAAACTAGGAACATTAAGTGATCATAAGGAACAGACTGTGAATAAAACTGATTCAACCAAGTTGGACACTCACGGATCCGACGGATCCAAAAATTTGGATCCGCCAGGTGTATCCAAAGGATCCGCGGGTACAGAAGTTGAACAGAAGGTTCACAAAGTCGACCGTTCCGAGTTTGTTAAAGTTACTTAGAAACCTAACAGTAACATAACCAATAATAAACACAAACCAGCAGTATCTTTAGGAAGAGGTCAAGCTAGAAATGAATATAGAGTTAAAACGGATCAACAGAGACCTCAAATGAGTTTTCCCAAACACCCCTTTCCAAAGAGTATAGTTAATCCACAACACACTTATCAAAATAATTGGAACCAAAACATGCCTAGAAACTTTCATGGTCCTAATTATATGCCGTGGAACAATTGTCCACCATTTCAGTACATAAACCATGATAATGTCATGTTTAACCCAAACGGACCCATGAGATATTGGGGACCAAATGCTTGAGTCTTTTATGAACTTAGGTATGCTTAAAAGTTGATCTTGAACCTGATGAGTGGATCAAAGATAGTGGGTGCTCAAGACACATGACGGGAAACAAAAATCTTTTCTCAACCTACCAAGTGTATGACGGAGGTAATGTCACATTCGGTAGCAAGCTTAAAAGTAAAATCATCGGAAAAGGTACAATCTCTCATGACTCTCTATCTATTGATGATGTTGCTCATGTAGATAATTTAGGATTTAATTTACTTAGTATAAGTCAATTATGCCGCAAAAAGTATAACGTCCTTTTCAGTGAAAATGGAAGTAAAATACTTAAAGATGGCATAACCGTAGGAAAAGGTGTTTTAAAGAATAATGTCTATGTTATGAAATTAGATAAAACACCTAAAGATAAGTTATGTCTTACCTCCTTGGATGAAAACTCAACTCTATGGCATCGACGCTTAGGTCATGCTAATATGAGGCTTATTCAATCTTTGTCATCCAAAGAACTCGTTAGGAACCTACCCAAGTTGAAATATGACCAACACTTTTGTGATGCTTGCAAAATTGGGAAACAAGTACATAATAGCCATAAGGCTAAAAACATGGTATCTACATCTAGATGCCTAGAATTATTACATATGGATTTGTTTGGCCCGTCGGCTATACAAAGTTATGGAGGAAATTTTTACACTTTAGTCATAGTAGATGATTACTCTAGATATACATGGACAAAATTTTTGAAAACTAAAAATGAGGCATTCGATAAATTTGAAATTCTAAGCAAGAAAATTCAAAATCAAATAGGAAGTAACATAGTATCTATTAGAACTGACCATGGTCGAGAATTTGATAATGAAATCCAATTTGGAAATTTTTGTGATAATAATGGAATAACTCATAATTTCTCGGCTCCTCGTACACCTCAATCTAATGGTGTGGTAGAACGTAAAAATAGAACAATTCAAGAAATGAGTAGAACTATGTTAAATGAACAAAACATACCTCAAAAGTTTTGGTGTCACGTTGTAGATACTTCTACATATATCCTTAATAGAGTTTTAATTAGACAATTTTTAAATAAAACTCCCTATGAAATTTATCGAGGCAAAAAGCCTACTTTAGGATATTTTAGAGTTTTTGGAAGTAAGTGCTTCATTTTGAACACAAAGGATTATCTCACCAAGTTCGACCCAAAGTCGTATGAAGGTGTATTTCTTGGGTACTCACAAAACAGTAAAGCATACATAGTATTAAACAAGGAAACATCAAGAGTCGAGGAATCGTTGAACGTAACATTCAACGAAAGTCCACCTCCCTCTAAGACATCACCTTTGGTAGATGATGACTTAGTTGAAAATCAAATGGATAATGATATAGAAAATATTAAAAATGACAATGAACCCGTAAAAGGAGAAATAGTCAATATTAAAGAAACTAAAAGTCATCCATTAGAAAACGTCATAGGAAAACTTAATGAAAGAACATTAAGATCCAAAGCTCAAAATGAAAGCAATTATTTTTTTTTTATTTCAACGGTTGAGCCTAAAAATATAAACGAGGCAATAAAAGATGAATCTTGGGTAATTGCTATGCAAGAAGAACTAAATCAATTTATTAGAAATGATGTTTGGACATTAGTTCCTCCACCTAAAAACCAAACCATAATCGGCACCAAATGGGTCTTTAGAAATAAAATGGATGAAAATGGTATTGTATCTGGAAATAAATCTACGCTAGTAGCTCAAGGCTACAATCAACAAGAAGGTATAGATTACGATGAAACCTTTGCACCCGTAGCTAGACTTGAGTCCATTAGGATATTACTTGCATATGCATGTGCACATGATTTTAAGTTATTTCAAATGGATGTCAAAAGTGCTTTCTTAAACGGTTTTATAAATGAAGAAGTATATGTTGCACAACCTCCCGGTTTTGCCGACTTCGAAAAACCAAATTATGTTTTCAAACTTAAGAAAGCTTTATACGGACTTAAGCAAGCACCAAAGGCTTGGTATGATCGACTCAAGACCTTCCTAGTTGACCATAAGTATACCATGGGCCTAGTAGATAATACTCTCTTCACCAAGAAAAAGGGATCACATATTATCATAGTCCAGATATATGTGGATGACATTATATTCGGTTCAACTTGTCAAGAGTTATGCGACGATTTCTCAAAAATCATGCATGACGAGTTTGAAATGAGTATGATGGGGGAACTAAAATTTTTCTTAGGTCTCCAAATTAAACAATTAGAAGATGGGATATTCTTCAACCAATCAAAGTATATCAAAGATATGCTTAAGAAGTTTGGTCTTGAAGACTCAAAACCCATAAGAACACCCATGTCCTCCGAAACCAAACTCACAAAGGATGAAGAAAATGAATCCGTAGAATGCACTAAATATAGAGGAATGATTGGTAGTTTACTCTATCTTACGGCTAGTAGGCCTGACATTATGTTTAGTGTTTGTCTATGTGCACATTTTCAAGAAGATCCAAAAACATCCCATCTTGAAGCCGTTAAACGGATATTTAGGTACATCAAAGGTACTACACACTTAGGATTATGGTATCCCAAAGGAACGGGTGTAGAAACCATAGTGTATACCGACTCAGATCATGCCGGTGACTATGTTGATAGGAAAAGTACTAGCGGTATTTGTACTTTTGTAGGATATTGCCTCACATCATGGTTCGCTAAGAAACAAACTGCCCTCGCAATCTCAACAACAGAGGCAGAGTATGTGTCTGCAGGAAAGGCGTGTCAACAAGCACTGTGGATGAAACAAGCTCTCGTCGACTATGGAATTGAACTCAACAACATTCCCATTCTTTGCGACAACAAAGGTGCTATCGATCTAAGCAAAAATCCAGTCCAACATGCTAGAACCAAACATATTGAAATACGCCATCACTTCCTTCGCGACAATGTACAGAAGGGAATCATCTCAATTGAGAAAGTTTCCTCATAGTACAACATTGCCGATATTCTCACAAAACCACTTAAACGAGAACCTTTCAACTATCTTAGACTTGGATTAGGATTAATGGAACCTAGTGATTAGGAAAAATATTAGTGTAAATATTAGTTTAACCACACTCGACACTAAACCAAAAATTGTGTTCTGTTCCGCGGATCCAATCGATAACAAGGACGGATCCTTTGTTTTGGATCCGCCGGATCCGTCGCATGCACAGTCAAGTTTATTATTTAATAAACAAGAACAAGTACTATTCATTCCTCACTCCAAAACATATCACCCTACTGTATTCGACACACACTAAATCTCCATCACAATTTAGACCATTTTATTCCACAAATTTGTGCTTCTAACACCACTGTAAGTATTCTTATCATATTTATACTCCTGATCTGCGTCTAGGATTTCTATTTCATACACAAAACCAAAACTTGGGGTATATGCATAATTTTTGACAAATCATGAAGCATGTTTACTGCATTGCACTTAAAAACATGTTTTGCTTAGTTAGGAATTACATCTCATAGCACATTGTCTTAATTTAACAAAAACCCCTTGAAAATTTTCTTACTAAAACCTTCTAACGACTAGGTAAAATGATTTCTTTTGAACATTGTTCATACAAATGCAAAAACGTTATCTTTTAGCCATCACTTGCATAATGTCTCTTGAATGCTAAAGGAAATACATAATTAATATGTATTTTCGGGTACATTCAACCGTAGCTACATTGAAATAGGAGCGTTTGGGTTATCTCTTGTTTTTTACACTAAACTTGCATAAACTAAATTTTCATGCATCAAAAAGGGTCGAGATAACCGCACCTCCACATTGTCCCCATGTAGGCACACACTAGGAATTTTACACTAAATTTGATCATTTCAACTAAAACTATGTAATTTTTGTATTTAGGAAAATCATGCCTCCCGCAACCAACTACGATCACAAAAGAACCGTTAACTACTTACCCGAAGTCCACAAAACCAAAGGTCTAACCAATGCCCAAATCGAAATTTTCAAAGCTTTAGAGAAAAAGTATGTCCATGAGGGTAGAGTCGTAGATTCCTCGTTCTATGAAGGAACACAACTTAGGGAACAATTAGCCGCCATACGATTTGATACTCTTTTTGATATAGATGAACCAATCATCCCTAGGTTCATTCTTGAGTTATATGCTAGTGTAGGTCTTAATTCATGTGACCAAGGTTTCTTAAGTCTTCAGTTTACTTTAAATGGAAATTTTGTCAACATCCCTCTTGAGCAATTTGGTGAGTCTTGGGCATTCCAAGTCAAGGGACATGTATTTACTCGGACAAATGGTCCTTAACAATCTTAGAATCCAATCTCGATAGGACGGCACCATATGTCACTCCTCTCGCATCAAAAGAAGAGATTAGGGAACATCTCTTCATTCCTAAGAACAACCCCACAAGGATGTATCGTGGCCGTGAAGTTGCTAGAGATCCGTTTGCAATGGAGCTAAATGAACTCAAACCCGAATTCAAGAAAATGGAAGACGTCTTAAGGGCTAATGTAATGTGCACCATAGGAAACCGTGATCACATCAATGCTTGTTTGTGTCATATGATGTACAACATCTCTACTCATCAACCCTTCAATCTTGCTTATTATGTTGCCAAAAGAATGTGTGACATTCCGGTTCAAGGCAAGATTGCAATGCCTTATGGAATGCTCTTAACCCGACTCTATAGAGCCTTTGCACCCGCCCGTCCAAACCCATTAGGTTTTGTTCCTGAATACAATGAAATTGAAAATACCTTCGTTCCTTTGAGTGACTTTAGGGTTAGTGTTGATAAAGGTAAACGTCCTCGTGTACCAACATCATCCTCATCATCTTCAATGAGTGAAGATGATGGTTTGCCAAATTCTAGAATTCCTCCACCCGAATACTTGAGCCATCTTCCTCCAATTCAAAATGAATCCGCTGAGTATCGTAACATTAAAGGAATGGTAAAGAATCTTGGTCGTTGGATGATGAAATTGCACAAAGGAATGAAGAAGTTGAAGAAGAAGCTAAGTTGAAGGAGTGTTTGGATTTAAACAATGTTAGACTATGTGATGTTAAACTTATATGTGTCTCGACTTTATCTGATAATACTTGTTATGTATGTGTAATAACTAACATTTGCAGGTAGATAACCGTCATGGTTATCAATTTTCCGGGTTATAGCCTATGTTTGGCATAACACCTAAAAAGGTAAGTTTCTAAGAACGGATTAAACTATGTTCAATCATGTGTTAATGTTATCATATTTAGTTGTTTTGCTATACATATTAGATGTTAAGTAACGTCTAGGTGAATTTTCGGGTTTTCGTCGAAAAACGAAAAATATGACAAGTCTTCTGTTTAGTTTTAGCAATTAGGACACGGATCCGGTGGATCCCAAACTTTGGCTCCGCCAAGGCTTATCATTGGTTCCGCCATCCGCCTACCTGCGGATTTGGCGGATCCCGGACTTTGGATCTGCATGTGATACAACTTGGATCCGCAGGTTCCCCAGCAAAATTCTTAAACTATTTCGACTAATCACGATTCTTAAATCTTAGTGTTTAGTATCATTTAGGATTCATTCACTGATAATAATTCATCTTAGAATCATTTAGGAATTCTTAGAAACTTAGGAACAAAATTTCCCACCAAAATTTAAATTTTTGAATTTTAGGTGTGAGTTACCAAACTGATACAAAGAAGGAACCCTTTTTAGGGATCCGTCAAATCCGTGGAAATATCAAATCATAAGATTTTCCACTATCTCCTTGTATTTACTGCATATCCACAACAAATTACTCAACCCAAGCTCAATGGATTGACTTCCTTGATATGACCTGAACAAATTTTTGTTCCAAATCATTAGAAACCAACATTCTCTATTGGATTCACATCAAATCCAAACACACAGACTCACAAACCTTCTGTCTATAAATTAGCACTTTAGGATCTTCAATTCACATCACAACCATTTCTTCTCCTGTCCATTTTAGCTATCATACTTCACCAAAATGTCTCAATGACAAAATCAAACAACTCCTCCACATCTAAGCCACTAAAAAGAACAGCCCGTATTAGTGTGAAACCTTGTTGTTTCATCAACATTCACAATTCCTCCTCTGAAGAATCATCACCACTTAACATATCCTCACCCATTGCTAGTGAAAACTTCCTTACTTTAACCACTTCAACTCCCTCACATGTAGTCATAAAAACACCACCTCCTACCATAACTCCTGTAGCAACCACACCACCACCCGCTCCCGCTTCATCACAGTCTGAGAAGTCTGACTCATCACCATCCTCACCAAAACTCCAACCCATGGAACTCTTTAGGACACCACCAACATCTCCACAACCATATCTTGAAGAGTTAGAAGATCTTCCACCTACATCAATCAATCCTCCACCAATAAGTCTTGAAAACTTAGAACCTATGCTATTTCATCCTCTCCATCCGAAGATTCATGGTCCTCTATACCGTGAAGCACCAAAACCTCATCCCCTAATACCACCACTATCACCAACTTCAACACTCATCGCCATAGATGAGGCGATGTGGAGCAACATTCCTCAAACATAAGAGGAGATAAGTGCGGAGTTAACACAACTCTATACTCTCTCGGGTATGGTTGACCATCGCCTTCATGAAGCAATGGACATTCAAAACATCCTTATGAACTCTCTCCAAACACCACAACAACCATCCAAAAACAACAACAACCAACCACCATCACCACCACCACCACCACAAAACTTGGAGCCTAGTCTTCCTCCCGGCTTCTCAAGTCATGATTGCGCACATTGTGAGAGAATGGCTCACTTGGCCCAAAGGACCAACATCTTGGTCCATGAGCTTCAAAATGAGATGAGGTTCATATTGAACCATGTTCTTGAACGTTTAAACGCCATCTCTCATCCTCCTCAATAGGAGCTTTCTAGACTAGTTGTTAGGACCTTTTGGATTGTTGCTTTAGGACTTTTTATTTTTTCTAGGATGTCTTTTTATTGTACTTGTAACATCATTTCATCATTATGACTTTTGTCACAAAATTTTCAATATCTATGAATGTGATGTTTTATGCTTATGAGTGATCAACATATTGCATATTATCATTATCATTGTAAACTAACATCCTTATATAGCCTATATTATACCTTGATTATGATTGCTTTAGGTACAAATAATGATCAGACACTTACTTTGACTTTTAAAAGTCAAAACATATTGAAAGGCTTGTTTGGAAGAATACTTCACAAGCATTCTACTTCTTCATTGAAGTCATTCATTACTAACACTTCATTTGCAGCATATCATACCCTTCAAAGTATACGTTGGTACTCGAGAAGTGAGGAGTATACATCGAGGGGGAGCATTTCATATACTAACCATTTGTTTTGTAGATTCATGCATCATTTCCTTGATTACTCCATCTAGGGGGAGTATAAAACAAGGGGGAGCTTTAAAGTTCTCAAAATCGCATTCCGCTACGCTACTCTTTTTGTTTCGACAAAAAGGGGGAGAAAGGACTAAGTTTGCATTAACTATGATTCATCACAGTACATACACTTTTACAAAACTTTTTTTTAATAAACAAACTTAATATATAATTTTAAGAACTTATACTATATTTATTTTCTTGCTAAAAAATATACCTTATGTTTTGTCATCAACAAAAAGGGGGAGATTGTTAATACAAATATCGTCTCAAAAACGTTATTTATATTCTTTGATCTTTTCTTAGTTTTGTTAAGGACAAATAAAAGGAATATCTTTTAGCAAATAATAAATACTAGTTTAAGTCTCTTGAGTACACATTTTACACTTCACATAATAACCAAGAATTACAAGTTTGCTTATTTAGTAACTTGTTTCCTTAAAAGGAAACTTTAATTCTAAAATCATTCCATGACATCATTACATACATCACATATGATATCTTTGTTAGATCTTGATATATCTTGTTTAGATTTACAAGCTACATAGTTGACATTTGATGATTTGGTAAGATATGGAAGATTTGGTAAGATACACCAAATCCCTTAGCTGTCACATCCCACGGATCCAAGTCTAATGAAGGACGGATCCCTATTATGGGATCCGTGGGATCCGTCAGCTGAAGATCAGCTTGCCTATAAATAGCAAGCTGATCATTTGGCTTTATCATCACTCATATAGCTTAACACACATATTCATTCAGTACATATCTTACTAACATCATTCATAGTTGCATTTCACTTTGATCTTTCATTTTGTAGAAGAGAGATCAAGCTTTCAAGGATCTACAAAACCGTAATCCTTTAGTTGCATTACTGTGTGATATTGTAGTTTATTTCACACATCATATCTATCATTTGTAATCAGTGAGTGTGGTTAGTGCTTTAGTCCTTAAAGCACAAAGAGTGTAGGGAGTGGTTGTACCCTTGTAAAGAACTCGACATCTAGCTTAGTGTCGGTAAAGAAAATAGGCGACGTCAGGTTGGTTCTACCTTGTGAAAGAACCCGGTGTTTAGCTTAGTACAGGAAAAGGAAGTAAACGACGTGTAAAGGTTTTCTCCGCCTAGTAAAGGAGTTTGTTTCTTAGTGAAAGATAAACTCTCGAGTTGGAAACTCGGGGAGTGGAGTAGAGCAAGGAAGAGAGTCCTTGTAGCCGAACCACTATAAACAACAGTGTTGTGTGGTTTGATCTTTCCTCTCTTTATCTTTCGTTTATATCGTGTGATTATTTATTTGTGATTGTTTCCTTTGAATTAAACATATAGTAACAAAGCAAATAAAACTTGAAAAATGGTAAAAACTATTCAACTCCCCTTCTAGTTTTCCACAGGTTCCATGCAAGTTCATATGAGTTCAATTTTTATCACACAAGTCTTGACAACACCACCATAATTATTTTACATATGCATGGAGTCGTATATACAAAATGTGTATCCGTACGACATGAAAGTTTTAAAGAAACCTAACAATGAAGCTATGCTACGTATCGAAATGGGTTCGGAGACTTACGACACCAAAAAGGTGGTGAGGAACGAATGAAAAAGAGAACGAGTGACAAGGCGAAAACCAACGCTCCAAAGCTTCAAATCCTTTAACCCGTTACGTGCTAAGACAAGAAGGGACCCTAGAACTTAGAAACTGTCCCATAACTTGCTCTCCTTAATTTCCTTTCTTTTTCACACGACAATAGCAAAGTAAATGGTTGATGTTTGTGTTTTTTTTTCGTTTGTGATGAAGCCGAGTAAGGATTGCATGGGTATATATAAGGAGAAATGAGCACAAGTTTAAAATGAAGTCAATCTTAGTTGGTATGTTGGCAGCAAGAATTTGGGAGGATAAGGAGTAAGAGACAAATGGTTTTGATGTGATATTTCAAAAGGATTTGACAACTCTTACTGGCCAAATGATAATGGTGTATGATTTGCACTCATTTTATTTGACTTGGTTTCAAAAAAAATGTGAGTGTCATGGGGTTTATTAAAATATTATTGATAGGGTTTTAAAAGGTGAGTTTTGGTTATTTTGTTTTATTCGAATACAAAGGAAGAGGCAACACAATATATGTGGGTGTGTCTGTTTCTACATGACACAAAAGAAGAAAACAAATAAATGTAAGAGGGTGTTTGTAAACCTTCCGTCACTAAGGCCAAAAGAAGAGAAAAAAAAAAGAAATGGCATGTTAGAAGGCCGAGGCCCAAAATGCTAAAGGTGTGTTTCGTCTGGTTTGTGACACGGTCCAAAACCCATTTATTAATATGGGTGTGTCGGGTTAAATAATGAGGCCCAAAAATATATATAGGGGGTGCCGGGTTAATTTTATAAGGCCCAAGGGATTATCGAGTTTAATTATTTCGTTTGTTAAATTATCGTGGTGCGCGTGTGAGCTCGTTTCAAATAAAATGTGAATCACGTCACATAGTTATGATTTGTAATTGCATTTGTAAAAAAAAAAAATAACTCTTAAAAATGGTTAATTAACTTTCAAATTGGATTACTTCGTGTTTAACACTAATAAATGACTGGGTAAATGTACAGGATATTATAGTACCTACCCGTTAAATAGAATTTCATCCCGGAATTCTTAATCTGTGGTAGTTGTCGAGATTGACTCGTTAAGATTTTTTTTTTTTTTTTTTGGGTAATGAACAGTAACCCCAACGGTCGTGAACAGTAGCCGAACGGCTACTTTTCGTTTTATAAATACCCCATTTTAACTTTCATTTTTCCTATATAATACTACATTTTTCACCTCTATTACCCTTATCAATACTCCAAGATGTCGCATGTTATAACCCTTGTTGCGATCGTGTATCTCGTAGTAGCAGCTATCTACTATGCCAACATCTCGGAAGAAGAAAACTATCAGTTTTTGTTTGTGAATTTGATGATTCTTACTCCACTCGTGGGTTTGGCAATTTGTGTGGATAAGTGTTTGGGGTAAAGTTGTTTTACTAGAAAGGATTGTAATAAAACTTTTTTAAAAAAATTTTTGTTTTATGAAATTTTTCCTTTATTTTTAATGGCAAAAAGAAAGAAATGTAAAAATAAATTATTTTTTCCCTTTTTATTTGGGGGTTTATACTTCTCCGGATACTCAGGAGGTTGCACCCGGGTTCTTGTTTTTTTTGGCTTTTTCGTACATTAGTTTTTTATGGGGAAGGGGTTTGGTTTGCAAAAAAAACGAAGGGCACGGGCCCAATTTTGAATGCATTTGATATGTAACTCAAAAAAAACAAGAAAAAAGAAATTTTTTGTCGTATGACACAAAGGCCACAAGGCCCAAAGAAGAAAAGAGGAAATTTAAGTGGGTTTTTTTGGGGCTGTTAGGAGGGCCCCAAACCCTATGATCCCAAAAGGGGGGGTTTGTTTCTTGCACGCGGCCAAACCCAAAAAAAATTCTAAGGGGGTGTTGGGGTTTTAAATTTTTAACCCCCAAAAAAGGGTAAAAAAAAAAATTGTGTTTGGGCAAATAAGTAAAGGGCCCCCAAAGGGGGAGGGGTGTGTTTTTTTTGCTTGGCGGGTCAACCTCCAACCATTTCCTTCCTTGCTTGGGGAACTTTTTAAAATTGAAACCCCCTTGTTAATTATAACGTTATTATTAATATTTGCGGAAATTTTAATGTAACCCCTCAATTTACGTTTTCTTATTTTCCTTTTCTATAATATTAATTTATATGCTTTTGCTTTTCTAAAAAGATTTAAAAACTGAATATTCTAAATCATCCTACTTAAGGGTTTTTGACACAACACTTATACTTAACCGGGGGTTACAAGGTAAGTATTTAAAAGATAGCTTGGGGTTCCAAGAGTATTTGGGAAAGGGAAAAATTTATACTCACCTTCCAAGATGAAATTTTGGTAATCAGGGGGGACCCCATAATGTTCAAAATAGTTGGTGAGTATACGG
>CP139509.1:337878494-338038456 GCA_021014915.2 Artemisia tridentata subsp. tridentata
TTACGTACTTTTGGGTGTCTAGACCTGAACACAAATAAAATTATCATTTCACGACATGTTACTTTTGATGAGACTGTTTTCCCGTTTAGCTCAAAGAAACCCACCGCCAGTCCTTCTTATGATTTTTTGGATGACTCTCTAATGTCATTTCCAATATTATACGATCGTCTCCCACCACTCAACCCACTTCACCTCATGTTCAAACTGATCCTCAAGTTGTCCCTACCATTGCAACCCCAACTCCTACATCTAATGAGCCTATTCCTTTTGAGCCTATCAGCCCCAATTCATCACCGACTTCGCCACCACAACCGCCTCCCACTACTCCTACTTCAATACCACCCATCAATACAGAACCATCTACATCACAGCCTGCTTCCATTTTCGTTTCCCTAGATTAACCCACCCAACCTACTAACCCGAACCCGGTTTCGGTCCACCCCATGGTCACACGTTATCGTGTCAGGACTAATCGTCCCACTCAGCGTTTTCCCTTTATGTATCACTTGTTTCTCCTTTACCTAAGTCATATAATGTTGCGTTTAACGATCCCAATTGGAAAAATGCTATGTGTGATGAGCATGATGAACTTATTAGAAATAAAACTTGGACTCTTATGCCTAGAATCGTGGATGCCAATATTGTTCGGTGTATGTGGTTATTTCGCCACAAGTTTTTAGCAGATGGTACCCTTAGTCGCTACAAGGCTCGCCTTGTTGTGAATGGCAGCACTCAGATAGAGGGTGTTGATATTGATGAGACCTTTAGTCCGGTTGTTAAACCTGGCACTATTCTCACAGTTCTTAGTTTAGCACTTTCTCGACATTGGCCGATTCATCAGCTAGATGTCAAGTATGCCTTTCTATATGGTGATCTAGCTGAGACAATTTATATGCATCAACCACCTGGGTTTCGTGATCCTACTCATCCTGATCATGTCTGTTAATTGCAGATGTCTCTCTATGGTCTTAAGCAGGCCCCTCAGGCTTGGTTTAAGCGCTTTGCAGCTTATATTACTCGGATTGGGTTTAGCCATAGTCGGTGTGACTCATCATTATTTATCTATCTACAGGAGACAGATACTGCTTATTTGTTACTGTATGTTGATGATATTGTTCTCACTGCTTTGTCTGAGCTTTTGTTATAGCGGATTATTGATTCTCTACATCAGGAGTTTTCTATGACGGATCTGGGTTCACTTAACTATTTTTTAGGGATCTCTGTTTCACGTGATTCTACAGGGATGTTCTTATCTCAGCGTAAGTATGCTACTGAGATTCTAGAGTGGGCTCATATGGTTGGTTGTAACTCCAGTAGGACTCCTGTTGATACTGAGTCTAAACTGGGTGATGATGGTGATCTGGTTTCAGATCCTACGTTATATCGTAGTCTTGCAGGTTCTCTACTGTATCTCACATTTACTAGGCCTGATATTTCTTATGCAGTGCAGCAGGTTTGTCTTTATATGCATGATCCACGGGAGCCTCATTTCTCGTCTCTTAAGCGGATTTTGCGGTATGTTCGGGGTACTTTGGACTATGGGTTACAGTTGTTTTCATCATCAACTTCCTCATTGGTTGCTTATTCGGGTGCTGATTGGGCTGGTTGCCCTACTACTCGGATATCGACTTCTAGCTATTGTGTTTTTCTTGGAAACAACCTGAACTTACTATCGTGGTTCTCTAAGCGTCAACCGACGTGTTAGTGCAAGCAGTCTCGTTGGGGAGATTGCTAGTGCAAGCAATCTCGTTTGTTTTGATTGACGACAAACATGTAACTTGATACATAGCGTAAAATGTACAAGTTACTTGTAATCTTATATTGTCTCAACATACATTCAACACCTCTCGACTTCTCAAGTCTTCGTATGATACAACACAGGTTCGTACATGTTTGTTATGTGGCATTATGATCAAACCTTAACAAACCTTTTAGAATGTTTAAAATACGGCTAGGTCATTAAGTATATTAAAAGGTTAATCAATCTACTTAGAACCTCATTATCATGTTTCCTAAGTTTAATAGGATAAGTACACTTTAGGTGTCAAACTAACATGATACATATTGAACATATATTAGTTAAGCTAGCATATACATGTTACATGATCACTAGGATACATACATATATACATTTACATTATTTACATTTTAAATCTTAAAATGGAAATATATACATGACATCATGACATACCTCATTAGAAAATCTTAGGAAGATTTCAAATATATTTTGGAAAGATTTTTAAGTAACAAAGTTGACTTTGGTAGATATGGAAAGATTTGGTAGATATGGAAAGATTTGATAGATATGGTAGATATAGAAAGATATGGCAAGATATGGAAAGATTTGTGAAAAGCTTTTATGTCTGACACCCGCGGATCCAAATGATATAAAGGACGGATCCAATTTATGGGATCCGCCAGATCCGCCGGGCATAATTCTTGTTGGCTATAAATAGCAGCCCATTGTTTACCCATAGTTTCATCCAACTAGAACACACATTCCCTTCATCATTTCACACACCTAGATCAGTAGCAAACCATGTAGATTCATACATTAATCACCCTTTGCATAATGATCATAATGTTACTAACTTTCATTATGTTGTAAGCATACACTTGTTATGATCCTGTGAAGCAAGCTCAAGATCATGAGTCATCATCCATAGCATACTTCCTGATCTACCATGAAGGTTAGAAGATCTTGAAGTCATCCACCAAAGCATTCCAACATATGAAGATTCAAGGGCACTTGACATCCTCAATGATTGAAGACTTCTTATTTAAGAAGTTCATGTAGATTGCATATTCATATATGAAGATCCATCACAACAAGTTTAGGGAGCTTGTGATCTTCATCCATTGAAGGCTTCCCATCAATGGAAGTTCATTTAGATTAGCCATTCATATCCATGACCCATTTATGTCATGGATCATCATTGTAATCTATTCATACTAGATTAGATGGTTTATGTGTTTGTGCCATAAAACACAAGGTTTCTATGTTGAGCCATAAAACATAGCGGGAGTGGTTGTACCCTTGTAAAGAACTCGGTATCTAGCTTAGTACCGGAAAAAGGATAAGCGACGACGGGAGTGGTTGTACCCATGTAAAAGAACTCGACATCTAGCTTAGTGTCGGTAATTGATTCGCTGGAATCAACTCGTATTTTTCATCAAGGATTTACAAAGGAAATATGTAAACCCGAGTCGTTTTCCCCAACGAAGGTTTGAATGGAATTTTTGATCTCGATACGTGAAACGTATTTGAATAGCGGAAACGAAGAGATTTTAGGTTTTTACGCTAAAGTATATGAACATGAACTAAAAACGACTAAATAGGTAAGGGAATAGATAATCTAGAGCATTTGAAGTGAATTTATCCCAATAGCATATGAGTAACAAACTTACATACTTCAACATTTTATAATTAAGTCATTCTTTAAAGTCCATGATCCAAAGAAAACACACTTCATAAACGCCTTATAACAATCCAAATAATTAACTACCAGAATAGATACCTAACAGACTAACCTATCAACAAAAAAAGAGCATAATCTTATTCATACGACAAGCTGCATGGATACAAGTTCGTGTGCCCTTATTATCCAAACAAAACGAACTCACTTTCACAGTTGAAGTCAAAGTTTTGCTTAAGCATTTAATCAAGCAACTAGAGAGCATAAACAGATATCCCTGCACATTTACAAGTGCGGGTTCTACTATACGACATCCCCTGTCAAAATCTTACTAAACTCAATTAGTGCAGAAACTATGAAAGCAGAAATGCGCCTAGGACTTCCACAGAAGACTAATAATATGTATGTTATGATATCTCAAACAGAACATTTATCATCATCCAGTTAATCACTGTTTAAGGACTAGTAATTAGAAGAAAAAAAATAAATAATCAAGAAACAAAAGTTAAGCTATAAAATTAAAATATATTTATGTATGCTAGCTAATTCAGGAAAAATTAAACAAAGATAGACAATTAAGAAACACTACATAAAACTATGATGATGAATTGATGATGGGGCCAAAAAAATACACAATTCTATGACGGTTGAAAAATAAAACCATAATTAATGAGTACTACTACTAATATATATAGATATAATACATACTCTTAGGAGTTCATCATAAAGCGAAGAAGATCCGGCCATGTCGTCAACGATGAAGAAAATGACGGCTACTCTCCTTTTTTGTTTCGCTGCTACCTTTTTTTTTTTTTTTTTTTTTTTTTTTTTTTTTTAATTTATAACAACCGAATTTTTATAATAAAAAAAAAGCAAGAACTTATATTTAAAATGATGTAAAGATTAAATATTAGAATGATAAAAAGTAATTAACTAAAACAAAAAAATAAATTCTTCAAATTAATAAGATATGAAAGAAACTAGACAAAGATTAATACCTTAAATTATCAAGATTTAATACAAGCTCTCACTATTTTAATTGAAATTAAAACTAAACTAAAAAAAACTTAAAAAATAAAAATGAAAGAAGAAGTGAAGTAGAAAATGATGACATGCGGCCTTTATCTCCGTATCAGATATAGGTTTTTTTTCAAAATAATGGGTTGGATGGGTTATTTGGTCAGTGTGGGCTGAAAATATTGTGTTGGGCTTAGGATTTTGTAAAAGGGTAAAAGGGTTGGGTTTTATTTAAGATGGGGTAAAAATGGGTAAGGTTTAGGATAGTTGGTGAAAATGGGTTTTGGTTTCGGGTTCGTTTTTCCAAGCTCAATCCTGTGCCATATCCCGGGGTTGACTTTGACTTCGTCTTTTCTTTATTAAATGCTCAAATGGTGTCGAGTCGACCCGGCAATGTCTGTTTTTGCTCTTTTTCCCATCCAAGCTCAGTTTTGTCTGTTTTTGCCCTGTTTTCAATCGTTTTGTACCTGAAACACATAAAAATACAAACCAAGAATATTTGCAATATTATTTGATCTATTTGGGTGTTTTTGGTCATTTTTGTGTCTTTTATGGGTATAAAATGATGAGTATTTACACACTCATCAATCCCCCACACTAAACTATTGCTAGTCCCTAGCAATCCGGTCATATGAAGTAATGAAAGGATCAAAAGAATACCAAGTATACCCCGTTTCAACTTTTTATTAGATGCGAGAAATTTAAACTAAAACAAAAATATATAAATGATTGATTTTCAAAAATGGTATCACGGAACATGATTCACACAAACTGGGTGTCTCCAGGGAATTGAAATCGTCATCCTCTTTTTTATACTCCCAACTAAGCTTAAACTCAATGTGCAAATGCTTTTGTAAAATGCTAACACTACTTATACTAATAATCTATGTAAGCCGAGACTTAACTTTTCACTCCCATATTTATTCAAGTTAGGAGAATGTGCTCATTTTCAAAATCTTGATCACAAAAATCGACGTTTTTATAAGACTTTGAATAATACTATTTGAAAGATAGATTTAAAATTTACAACAAGCAAGTTTCAAAACTTTATTCAACACATCAAAACTTATTGCATTTTGCAATATCATTCCATTTTTGCATTTTGCAATATCATTCCATTTTATTTTATTTTTTTTTCTTTTCATTTTCTCATCATTATTATTATTATTATTATTATTATTATTATTATTATTATTATTATTATTATTATTATTATTATTATTATTATTATTATTATTATTATTATTATTATTATTATTACCAACACTTTTATTAAAAAATTATAGGATTTTAAAAAAAATTATAGGATTATTATTATTATTATTATTATTATTATTATTATTATTATTATTATTTTTTTTTTTACTTGTGCAACATAAACTAACGGAGTTTCACGGGAACCAAGACCTTACACCTTTCGGAATAAAGGATCTAAGGGCCGTTACAACGGAGAGTTCCAAGACTCTAAACATTCCTGAAATGAGGATCCAAGGGTGTTAGACCAAGACCTCACACATTCCTGAATTAGAGGTCCAAGGGCCGGTGTAAGAGGGTAGCCAAGACCTAAACGTCTTCCGGAAATAAGGATCCAAGGGCCGACCTTGAACCATAGCTTTTTTAGCACATACATTTATTACTTAACTTTTGCAACTATGACATATGCTTGTTCCGAAGTTTAAATAAATCTTTGAACTAGTATTTTTCAAAATCGTATGAAAAAATGATTTTGTGTGTTCAAATGTTTGAAAATAAGCACTTATTAAGTCAGATTAGTTATCTCCTGGGAGGAAAAGCCATAGATTACTTATATAAGCTCTAAAGAAAACCAACTATTCTACGCTTAGCATTTTCATTTGCACATATCGTAAAACCTTAGTCTAACCGTTAAGGAAGCAGCCAGATCAATACTCTGGCAGAGTCGGGATTCCCTTCGCTCTAACCTAATCAAGACTAAACATAACACAATTTCTTATTTAAAAACGAAAAAATTTAAAATTTTGGCCAAAAAGGGGGTACTAGGGCACTAGAAGGTACATATGTGACAAAAATCGCGAGAATTCCCCCCCCCCCCCACACTTAGAATTGAATATTGCCCTCAATATTCAAAGTACCGGCTATTATGCCGACACTTAGAACGTAAAAAGGTAATACTAATAGCCAAGTGTGGAACAGAAATCTCCATTTTTCACAAAAAGGATTAACAAGATATCCCTAGATAAACGTTAGCAAAAAGATCGGATATTGGGCGGTTGGATTGAAAACAGGCGCATCAATCATCACGATCTTAGGGAAACCTGAAAATAAGAGCAAACAACACACAAACAGAGCACAGTAGAGGAATCCCCCTACACTTAGTGTCAGAAAATAGAAAGAAGTCAGAAACATGGGTTGTCACCCATGAGGTGCTAATGTTTTTGTTAACCGAGTCACTAGCTTGCTCGACCCCGAATTCATTTGTTCTTGGGGAAGCATGTGGAAGAGAAAATCTACATCGGACTTTCATTCGAAATGTTTGGATAAACATTGAAGTTCTTGAAAGTTCCACTCCGATGAGATGCCCTCGGCTCTAAAGAATGATAAATGGAGATGCCGGGGTCAAAAACTTTGTCTTCACTCCCGAACGAGTGAATAAAAGGACAATCTACCGTATAGGAGAAGAAAGGTAGAAAAACTCGAACGACATATGTGAAGTCAATATAATGGCTATCCTCAGAAGGAAATGTCACATATGTCGGAGAAAGATTGTCCTTATCAATATCAGGTTTAAAAATTGAGGTCACGTCATCAAGTTTATGAATAATAGAGTCCTTGACCTCATTGTTCTCTAACTCTTCATCAAAGAGAGGATTTATGTTGCTAGAAAATGACTCGTCATCTAATTCAAAAAGAGAATTCGAATAGACTTTGAGACTTTCATTTGGAACGTCCTCATCAGAAAGTGATTCGTCATCACTAGAGGAAAAATCATCGTTTGAATTGAAAAGAGGGTTAAAGAAAATCTCGGAAAAATAATCCTCAACGTCAAGAGGATAATCAACACAAAAAGACCAATCACATTCACTGTTGGATGTATCCTCGGACTCACTTGGGATTGGGATAAAGTTCTCAGCACTAGACTTTATGAATTCGTCCGATTCCTTTTCAGGAATAGTGCTAAGATGCTCATCCCCCATAATAAGAGAGTCCTTGGGGTCCATAGTCGGTAAGATGGATGTGTTTGCAATAGACTGAGGGAGTTGAGAAATGATATCGCTCAAAGGAATAGTACTCTCCTCGTCGTCTTCATCTTCGTCATCGAGTATGGCAGCCTTATTAAATAAGAAACGCCTTTGTGCTGCTCGCTCTTCGGTGAGTAAATCTTCCATAGATTTACCATGACGATCATCTTGGGGAAGTTTATTAGCCAAATCCTTAACTTCTTCTATTAAATCAAGAACATGGAGAAGTTCTTGAGGAAGTGGCTGAGGCTGAGGTTGAATCGTTTGATGTTGTGGAGGTTGGTCATGACAATAATAGTCATAATTGTCACAAGGGCCATGCTCATAGACAAGCGAGTTCCTCGTTTGACAATCAGAATCATGATGCGGACCTCCACAGAATTCACAACAGTAAAACTGTTGTGACTGACTCGGTGAATCAAATGGATATTGGTCATAACCAAAGTTTTGATTACATGGAACTTGCTCATAGACAAACGTATTCCTTGCTTGACAATCAAAACTTTGGTGAGGACCTCCACAATACTCACAAAGATCATTTGGCACATTTTGAAATGATGTATCATTGAAGTTTTGATAGCATGGTTCTTGCCAAAATGAATTTTGAGGAGGGTTGAAATCGTTTTGAAAATCTAGATAAGTAAGCGTATTTCCGATTTCAGAAGAGCAACACATGCAAAGTCCATGGGTAAACCCACATCCTTTGCAAAAACATCGTTCACAAAGTGAATCATCCCCCAATGGATCTCCACATTTAAAGCAATTATGCTGAAATGAAGATAGCTGGGGTTGAGGAGGGTGTACGGAAAAACTTTGAGAATTATCGATGAAATTAGGCTTTGATTTAAAGGCTACTTCACACCAATAACAAGATCCTTTTGGTGCATGATTTCCACACCGCTCACACGCACACTTTGAACAACGAAGACTGTCTATCAATGGGCTTTTACAATCAAAACAATGATAGCCGAGTGACGACATAAGAATTAAACATTAATGAGGGTTAAGAAGACATAATCAAACGGTTTAAAAGGATGAAGAAAAATATTTTTGGGTTTTTGGTTTTTCAATTTTTTTTGAATTTTTGGACAAAAAGTATTCACAAGATAAAAACATAACTTCACGAGGAAGGATCTTCAAGACACGTAACGAAAAACGAGAAAAAATTCGCTTCAAGCCTTCCCCGGCAGCGGCGCCAAAAATTGATTCGCTGGAATCAACTCGTATTTTTCATCAAGGATTTACAAAGGAAATATGTAAACTCGAGTCGTTTTCCCCAACAAAGGTTTGAATGGAATTTGTGATCTCGATTCGTTAAACGTGTTTGAATAGCGGAAACAAAGAGATTTTGGGTTTTTACGCTAAAGTATATGAAGATGAACTAAAAACGACTAAATAGGTAAGGGAATAGATAATCTAGAGCATTTGAAGTGAAGTTATCCCAATAGCATATGAGTAACAAATTTACATACTTCAACATTTTATAATAAAGTCATTCTTTAAAGTCCATGATCCAAAGAAAACACACTTTATAAACGCCTTATAACAATCAAAATAATTAACTACCAGAATAGATACCTAATAGACTAACCTATCAATAAAAAAAGAGCATAATCTTATTCATACGACAAGCTGCATGGATACAAGTTCGTGTGCCCTTATTATCCAAATAAAACGAACTCACTTTCACAGTTGAAGTCAAAGTTCTGCTTAAGGATTTAATCAAGCAACTAGAGAGCATAGACAGATATCCCTACACATTTACAAGTGCGGGTTCTACTATACGAAATCCCCTGTCAAAATCTTACTAAATTCAATTAGTGCAGAAACTATGAAAGCAGAAATGCGCATAGGACTTCCACGGAAGACTAATAATATGTATGTTATGATATTTTAAATAGAACATTTATCATCATCCAGTTAATCAGTGTTTAAGGACTAGTAATTAGAAGAAAAAAAATAAATAATCAAGAAACAAAAGTTAAGCTATAAAATTAAAATATATTTATGTATGCTAGCTAATTCAGGAAAAATTAAACAAAGATAGACAATTAAGAAACACTACATAAAACTATGATGATGAATTGATGATGGGGCAAAAAAAAAACACAATTCTATTACGGTTGAAAAATAAAACCATAATTAATGAGCAATACTACTAATATATATAAATATAATACATACTCTTAGGAGTTCATCATAAAGCGAAGCAGATCCGGCCATGTCGTCAACGATGAAGAAAATGACGGCTACTCTACTTTTTTCGTTCGCTGCTACTACTTTTTTTTTTTTTTTTTTTTTAATTTATAACAACCGAATTATTATAATAAAAAAAATGCAAGAACTTATATCTAAAATGATGTAAAGATTAAATATTAGAATGATAAAAAGTAATTAACTAAAACATAAAAATAAATTCTTCAAATTAATAAGATATGAAAGAAACTAGACAAAGATTAATACCTTAAATTATCAAGATTTAATACAAGCTCTCACTATTTTAATTGAAATTAAAACTAAACTAAAAAAAACTTAACACATAAAAATGAAAGAAGAAGTGAAGTAGAAAATGATGACATGCGGCCTTTATCTCCATATCAGATATAGGTTTTTATCAAAATAATGGGTTGGATGGGTTATTTGGTAAGTGTGGGCTGAAAATGTTGTGTTGGGCTTAGGATTTTGTAAAAGGGTAAAAGGGTTGGGTTTTATTTAAGATGGGGTAAAAATGGGTAAGGTTTAGGATAGTTGGTGAAAATGGGTTTTGGTTTCAAGTTCGTTTTTCCAAGCTCAATCCTGTGCCATATCCCGGGGTTGACTTTGACTTCGTCTTTTCTTTATTAAATGCTCAAATGGTGTCGAGTCGACCCGGCAATGTCCGTTTTTGCTCTTTTTCCCATCCAAGCTCAGTTTTGTCTGTTTTTTCCTCATTTTCAATCCTTTTGTACCTGAAACATATAAAAACACAAACTAAGAATATTTGCAACAATATTTGATCTATTTGGGTGTTTTTGGTTATTTTTGTGTCTTTTATGGGTATAAAATGATGAGTATTTACACACTCATCAGTAATTGTATAAGCGACGTTAGGTTGGTTCTACCTCGAACTAGAACCCGTTATTTAGCTTTGTACCGGAAAAAGTGTAAGCGACGCGTGTAAGGTTTTCTCCGCCGAGAAGGGAGCTTGTTGATCTAGTGAAGTAACTCTTGAGTTGGGTACTCGGGGAGTGGAGTAGGGCGGAGAGGAGCTCCGTGAACGAACCACTATAAATCATCGTGTTCGGTTTGCGCTTTCTTTTACTTATCTCTTTGCTTTTATATTTGCATTATGTGTTTGATTGTGGTGTGACTTGTTGATAATACTTGTGTGACAACATGTTTCAACTTATGCAAGTTAGAAACATCTTTCATATTAGAACAAGCTTAAACGGACATTTGATACAACAAGTTTTAAGATTTTAAAACGATAACGTATTCACCCCCCCTCTACGTTTTCACAATTGGTATCAGAGCCACGTGGCTCTCATTTTCAAAACAAATGGTTTTTAAAATGAAGTACGATCCATGTATCAAATTACCATTGAAGCAGAATGTAATATGAAAAATGTTTCACAAAGTATACTTAGAAATTTTGTTGTTAAATATTACTTTGTATACAAGCTTGAAGATGTCTTTGAAAAATCAAGAGAAAATATTTCTTAAAAAGATTAAGTGTCAAATTGTGTGCGTAAAGCTAATTTACGAAAAACACGGGTTTTAAAGGAGCGTTTGGAATAGCTATTAATGTAGTTGAAAAATCTCTTCGTAAATGTTTAGATAAGTTACATAATTAAAAATGTTGTTAAATATGTGTAATATATGTTTAATATTAAGTCTAGCAAGTCCTACACGTTTTCCTTATGTCAAAATACGAGTTTAGGTGAATCTGGTACAGGTCCTGGCGGATCCAAATCACACAAAGGGCGGATCCCTCAAAAAGGATCCGCCAGATCCGTCTGTTCAGTGTACAGTTTTTGTCAAACTTCAAAAAATCATAACTAATTAATCGTAAGTCCGTAGAAGTCGTGCCACCTATCATTTTGAAGGGAATTAAGTCTACTTTCATTTAAAAATAATCTCAAGTCTTAAATCTAAATTGAAGTAGGTAAAAAAATAAAATACTACAACCTGTTCAATATATTAAGTTTCATTTTGACACAGTAACTTAAACTTTTACGTCGGGCAATGTAAGTTAGTATTCTTTGAACATTGATATGATTTCTTTTGAAACAAAAGAATTTGGTAATATAAAGGAAAAAAATCAAAGTTGGCATACATCGTCATATTTAAACGCAAAGTGACGAAAAGTATCTTTTCATTTATACTATGCTATGTGACTATCTGTTCTAAGTTATTTGCATACATGTGATTTTCCGGTTGGTAATTGTGATTGAATTTGTTGATAGGAAATACATAAGTGTTTTGCCATGACAATTATTTGTTTGTTTATCAATTGCTTGTTTTATGCATAAAAGAACATTTGCTATATATTGTGCAATAAATTGATAAACTGTGTTTGTTTCACTTATAGACTTGGATATTTGTGTTTGAATATGTTATGTGAAATCTTTGCATAACTTACTTAGGAATATGATCTAAGTAAAACTAGTTAAGTATCTTGAAAATTGTTAATTAGCACATGATCCCACCTAATGGTTCAAACATTGAAATATGTCACTACCTTAAGAGTTTATCTAACAGTATCTTTGAAAAAGGTGTTTGGTATAATTGCTTTCAACAATGATGTTTGATGTATTTATCTTGTCATAGGATAGAAACTTATCTTTGAATGATCATATGAACTAACCATGTCATGCAGGATGATGAAGCGAAAAGTGTACCGCTTTTAAGGGGTCATTTAAGCCCTAAATCGTATTTATTTGATCAAATATTGCCCTAAATCGTTCCTTTTGTCATTTTAGGTACTTTTGAGGAGAAATCTGGAAAAGGAGGCATTTTGGACGTTTTTGGAGCATAAAAGTGAAGAAAACGGCAAAATCTCAAAAATCGGCTGAAAGTTACCTATGACGGCGTCACATTTAACCCCAGACGGCGTCATGCCTTGGCAAGAAAAAGTGGACGTGAAATTTACTCATGATAAGCCAGTGAAAATAGCATGTGAATTCTGACGGCGTCACGCTTTAACTTGATCAAGGGCGTCATGGCTTAAATCAAAGAGGGACGGCGTCACGTTCAAGGTTCGACGGCGTCAAGCCTTGATAAGCCAGAATGGATTTTTGAAGAGCTAAAGAGGGACGGCGTCAAGAAGGTCATCCAAGAACCCTAAAAGCGGCGAGGTGACGGCGTCACACTCCATAACGTGACGCCGTCAGATCCAAAAATCTATATATAGTTTTCTAATTTTTTGTCATTAGAGAGAGCTTAGTGTGTGGAATTTTGGGAGAAAACCCTAAGACGATTTTAGCTTCTTTTTCAAGGCTTTTTGCCTTGAGATCTTCCATGTTACATTGAAAGATAAGTTATCAATTAATCATTCAATATGTCTATGTGTTGTTTGATTCTATCTTATTCTTGTCTTTTGTTTAACATGTTAGGCTAGATTTATCTTGTGTTTGCTTAGATCTAATGAAACCTAGCTATTGATTATTGGTTATTAGTGTGTTATTAGTTGTATTGGATGATTGTTTATCTATGTTAGGCTTAAGAAAACTGGCTAACTTCCTATTCGGTAACTTGCTTGAACGTCTTAAGAAACATGAACCAAATGCGTACTAAAGGTTTTTATGGTTGTATTTAATGCACAAGCGAATTCTAGTGATCCCATGTTAGGAGCTTCCTAGCCGGCTCGACATAGGAGTGAAGTAGGAGCTTGTAGAGTTGGGGAAGTACGTACGCCACCCCACAATTGGTATTAAGGAATACACCCGTCATCCACGCGACTAATACACACTAATCAACCGGTAAAAGATAGTTAGGGAGTAAGGAAATCTAAGTAAACACATTTCTCTACACATAAGTTTCTCACCACATTTTATTTTCAGTTATTTATTTTATTTGCATTTGTAGTTATTTGGGTTAGTTGACTAGCAACTAATTCCGCCCACTCCTTTAAACCCGAGATTTTACTTGCTTTCATAAAAATATAAAAAACATAAAAAGAATCTTCCTCAACCCTTAGACCTAATTAGAGTAGTCTTTCACACCTAACGAACACTATTCCCTGTGGAGAACGATCAATCCCCCGTACTTACCACTACACTATACTACATCGGTCAGGTACACTGCCTGGTGGGGTTGTAAGCCTCTTGAGATCCCTCGAGAGGTAAAACCTGTTGTAAGGTTACAAAACCACGCATCAAGTTTTTGGCGCCGTTGCCGGGGAATAGTTATTGTTTAGGTTGAATTTTTATTTCTATTAGGTCTACTCACTAGATTCCTTTCTGGTGAGATTTTTATTTTATTTTTCTAGGTTTTCTTTAGTCTATCTATTTTCTTCGTGTCTTTGTTCGTAACCATTACCATCCGACATCATGGAAGATGGTAATATCCTTAACCCCCACAACCCACCACCACAACAACCACCACCACCTCCTAGAGCCCGTACTTTTGGAGAGTATTCCCGTCCTAGCCACCATGGCTATCGAAACACCATTGAGCTCACTCAAGGAGCCAATATCACACCCTTGCGATCCGACACCATCCGGTTGGTGCAAAGCGGATGCGCATTCCATGGACTTCGTTCTGAAGATCCTAATCAACACCTCAAGGACTTTCTCAAAATCGTTGATTCTATAGACCTTGATGTTGCCACTCGAGAGACGACCCGATTGCGTCTCTTCCAATTCTCTTTGCGGGACCAAGCTAGTCAGTGGCTAGAACGTCAACCCGCAGGATCCATCACCTCTTGGGATGATCTCACCACTCGTTTCCTTGCTCAGTTTTTCCCACCGGGAAGAACTACCAAGCTAAGGAATGATATCTTGATGTTCCAACAACGTCAAGGCGAAACCCTCTACGGGGCATGGATTTGATTCAAGGACTTACTCCAAAAAGTCCCTCATCATGGCATAAATCTATGGCTTCAAATCCAAATCTTCTATGACCATGTTGATTACCACACCAAGCGTGCCATCGATCGAGCCGCCGGGGGCAGATTGCGCGACAAAAGCGCCGAGGAATCATGGGAGATCATTGATGAGCTTGCATCCGACGATGATGAATTGTGGCAAGTCTCCCACGACGTGCGCTCGGCAGTCATGACATATTCATCGCCCGATACAGCCAATCAAATCACTGAGGAAAGCGTTAGTGAACTTGAGAAAAGGGTTGCATATCTTATGGAAAAGCAAAAGAGACCCTTAAGTCCACAAAAAGCAACAATTAACTCAGTCTCAAGCGTTAAGCAAACACCATTGTCCGAATCACCCCTTCGGGAAAATGCTAAACCCTTCCATAAGCACGCTCAACCCAACTCACCACCTCAGGAACTTAGTCCAACATTCGAAGCTCGAATGAGAGAGTACATGTCAAAACACTCCGAACGGTTGGCAAAATTTGAGGAAGCCGTCTACAAGCAGAAGGAGGAAATGGAGGAGAAGATGGCGGAGATGATGAATCTTTTGAAAGAATACACAAATACAAAAGCCCTTGCAAAAGTGTTGGTGAGGAATGACGCTGATGTTCCTAACACTAAATTTGTCAAGGCCACCTCCGTCGTCCAAGAGGGCGGAAATGATGGAAGAGGGAAATCCATAACTATGGAAGTTAACAAAATTGACCTCATCCCACTTAATAATGGAAACACCAATTCCTACAAATGCGATTCCGACAAGGGAGAGGAGGCGCCCTCTGAGGAGCGCCAATTGGTTGAACCGCCAGTGTCACAACAAGTGAAGCATTACTTGAAGCACGAAATAAACAAGGAGACCATAAACGATTAGGTGAGAAACTATCGACGTACTCATCTACCCAACAAGGAGTCCAAGAAGGTGGAACCGGATGATAAATCTGACACATTACCCGGTGGGCAATTGTATGAATGCCTCATAGGACAAAAGTTAGTGGAAAAGCATAAATTCTACGGGATCTTTGAAATACCATGCAGCATTGGAAAACACAAATATCTGGATGCGATAGCTGACCAAGGTTCCGACGTAAATTTGATGCCTTTATCCGTTTATGTTCAGTTAACCGATGAGTTGCCATCCATCACCCATACTAAACTCTCCTTTGCGAAACATTCTTATGAGTATCCGTTAGGAATTGCAGAAGATGTGTTGGTCAACGTTGCCGGATTCCTGTATCCGGTCGACTTCATGATCATTGAGAGAAATGATATGAATATGCCAATAATCCTTGGGGCACCCTTTCTCGCTACCACTAGAGCACAAATCAATTACGAAAATAGCACCATCCAAATGAAGAAGGGGAAGAAAACAATAAACTTCCCAACGATCCCACGACATATACGAGATGTTGCTCTGCAGAAGAAGATGGAGGCTAACACTAATATAGTCCGTGGTAATGTTCGAGAGAAAATTCTTGCATGGGAGGCAAGGATTAAGAGTTATATGGAAAATGAGATTAGAGAATGTAAGGATGGAAATAACGATTATATTGAGGCTGATGAGCAACCCAATAACCCCGTTGAATTTACAAAAGGAGACTCAGTGCTCCTAAGGCATTCAGAAACAGAAGCACCTACCAATGAACTAAGTCCCTGGTGGTACGGACCATTCACAATTAAAAGTTTACACCAAGATGGGATAGTAAGCTTGACCAGCAAAGGAGGAGGTGAAGTAACTGCGAATGTCGAGCGATTGAGACACCACCACCCTGATAACAAGGATCATATCTATCAGGGATACGTCATTATGAATGATGGAATCACGTAATGTACGTGACTTTGAGTCTAGCTACAAGACTCGTTAATAAAGAAAAGCGCTTCTTGGGAGGCAACCCAAGCTTTATTTGCTTTGTGTGTTTATTGTTTGTTTGTTTGTTTTTATTTGTTTCCGTATGTATGTTTAATTTTTATTAGTATTGATTCATGTTCAAAAGTAATTTGTGAAAATGCTTTATTTTGTTTTTAACTTCGTCTTAACTACATATAAAGGTATTTTGCAAAAGTTAAGTGTAAGGGAAATCTAAATCGGTTTATTAGAACACAAATTAACATGAATCGTAATAATAATAAATTAACATATATATTCGTATTTGTTTAAGTCAAATGCTTGTATCGAGTCATAATGATGTTTTGCAGGATTTCCAGGAAGTAAGGTAAAGGTTTTTCCAGAAATTTTCCGGAAACTTAAAATGAAAATTTTTGTCAGGTCATTTCTGACGGCGTCAGGGTTTATAACCTGACGGCGTCAGATTTAATTTTCAGAAATTTTTGAAAATTTTGTTTTCATAAAAAGTTTTCATTAAATCTCCAACTTATAATCTCCAGGAATCTGCAAAGTTATCATTCCACAAGCATTATATCCTTATATATAGATTTATCCCGCCGATGTTATGCAGGTTTTCGTGTTTGTTTTCTCAGGTTTAACAGGTTATTTTGGACAAGGAAATGTTTTGAATCAAGCTTGTGGCGATGCATTAGTCATGGAGCTTCAACATTCTCCTTGGAGGAAGATTTAACCGTGTAATTTCATTATCCACCGAGCGAATCAGGGGAGTATTTGATTTCATTCTTTTACTTTTTACTTTTACATCTTGTTATTTGAACATTGGGGACAATGTTCATCTTAAGTGTAAGGGGGGGTAAAAGTACGATTTTAGAGAATGCCATTGCGCTTGATTTTTGTTTGTTTAATGGTAGATGTGTAATAAAACTGAGATAAATACCTGTTAGGGCAATTTTAGTGCCAAATTTAAAATTTTTTACAACATATAGGAGTGAAACTTTGATCTTAATGAGCATCTCACGGATAGGAGTTATATGACTAGCACAAAAACCGTACCAATAAAAAAATTTTCCACCCCAAATATGTGAGGTTCGCCCCTAGAATTGGTAGGAAAAGCATTTATGCTATGATGTGTGTACCGGTAGCACTTAGATTCTAGAACTTGCGTTAGGACCATTCCGAGGCCACAAGTGAGACTACATTCGTGTAGTTAGATTTACTACATGATAAGAGGCATTAGGATTAACCCATTGTTTTACACCTGTGTTTTTGTTATAATTACTTTGGCTACATTGGTCAAGTAATTCTCCCACACCCTTTGCGTTGTACTTATTTTTAGTACACGATACCCCTAGTACACCCCTCAGAGCCTATCTTTTCGTTTCAACCTTTAAGCATTTTACTTAAAGGAAGAATTTGTTACACCCCACTTAAATGTACACCCAAATCGCCTTAGCCTACCTTGTATGCACTCATTTTTAGTGCATTATTGTTACAACATTTGTTTAAACCCAAGTTAATTATCTAGTTGATTACATGGTTGCTAAGTCGAGTCATATCCTTGTACATATTGTTTTGGGACGATTGGGACTCATGGGTAAAGTACTAGTATAATGGAGTAATGGGGAAGAACATCATTTATTACCCCCATATGTGCTAAATGTTTTAAAAGTACTCCAAGTTTTTCAATTATCTTAATTCGAGTCATTAGATTAGTATTTGTAAAGTTATGTAAAAGTTCAAGTGTAAGGGGGATGCAATGCCCCTATGATGTATTATTTTGGATGGTAGGGCAAAAGTGTATGCAAAAAAAAAAAAAAAAAAAAAAAAAAAAAAAAAAAAAAAAAAATCAAAAAATCAAGAAAAATACAAAAAAAAATGAGAAAATGAAAAATAGAAAAAACATACGGACTACCATCCCGTTTCATTTTATGTTTGTTTTATGTTTTTGTTATTTTGTTATTTCGTTTCTAGCTTAAGATCGAGTCTAGTCTTGGCTTAGCAACATTGTATAGTACATGTAATTGATCAAGATCTTTAACTCGCCACCAGTAAAATATCCCGTATCCAACAAAACCGTGTTTTCCTTTTCCCTACACCTAACGTTATAACCCATTTAAAAGCCCTCTTTGATAGTTTATCTTTGGTGCTTACGCCTAGTGGAGGAGGTTTTCGATCCTTTCCCAAGCCTATGGTAATCTATTTGCTATGACATGTAGTGAGAGATATTATCCGTTTTCATTTATGAGATTTATTTTGATGACACTTGAGAGGTGTGAGTATCTAAACACTACTTGTGAGGTGCTAGTTTGTAATCTCCGTGCTTATTATGATTGAAGTGGAACGAATATTTGTTGTAATTACTTTTATGTTTGCGTTAAATGACCCCTAACTTGTATTTTGATTAGAATAAAAGCGCATTTGCTTGAGGACAAGCAAATCTCAAGTGTAAGGGTATTTGATGAAGCGAAAAGTGTACCGCTTTTAAGGGGTCATTTAAGCCCTAAATCGTATTTATTTGATCAAATATTGCCCTAAATCGTTCCTTTTGTCATTTTAGGTACTTTTGAGGAGAAATCTGGAAAAGGAGGCATTTTGGACGTTTTTGGAGCATAAAAGTGAAGAAAACGGCAAAATCTCAAAAATCGGCTGAAAGTTACCTATGACGGCGTCACATTTAACCCCAGACGGCGTCATGCCTTGGCAAGAAAAAGTGGACGTGAAATTTACTCATGATAAGCCAGTGAAAATAGCATGTGAATTCTGACGGCGTCACGCTTTAACTTGATCAAGGGCGTCACGGCTTAAATCAAAGAGGGACGGCGTCACGTTTAAGGTTCGACGGCGTCAAGCCTTGATAAGCCAGAATGGATTTTTGAAGAGCTAAAGAGGGACGGCGTCAAGAAGGTCATCCGGGAACCCTAAAAGCGGCGAGGTGACGGCGTCACACTCCATAACGTGACGCCGTCAGATCCAAAAATCTATATATAGTTTTCTAATTTTTTGTCATTAGAGAGAGCTTAGTGTGTGGAATTTTGGGAGAAAACCCTAAGACGATTTTAGCTTCTTTTTCAAGGCTTTTTGCCTTGAGATCTTCCATGTTACATTGAAAGATAAGTTATCAATTAATCATTCAATATGTCTATGTGTTGTTTGATTCTATCTTATTCTTGTCTTTTGTTTAACATGTTAGGCTAGATTTATCTTGTGTTTGCTTAGATCTAATGAAAACCTAGCTATTGATTATTGGTTATTAGTGTGTTATTAGTTGTATTGGATGATTGTTTATCTATGTTAGGCTTAAGAAAACTGGCTAACTTCCTATTCGGTAACTTGCTTGAACGTCTTAAGAAACATGAACCAAATGCGTACTAAAGGTTTTTATGGTTGTATTTAATGCACAAGCGAATTCTAGTGATCCCATGTTAGGAGCTTCCTAGCCGGCTCGACATAGGAGTGAAGTAGGAGCTTGTAGAGTTGGGGAAGTACGTACGCCACCCCACAATTGGTATTAAGGAATACACCCGTCATCCACGCGACTAATACACACTAATCAACCGGTAAAAGATAGTTAGGGAGTAAGGAAATCTAAGTAAACACATTTCTCTACACATAAGTTTCTCACCACATTTTATTTTCAGTTATTTATTTTATTTGCATTTGTAGTTATTTGGGTTAGTTGACTAGCAACTAATTCCGCCCACTCCTTTAAACCCGAGATTTTACTTGCTTTCATAAAAATATAAAAAACATAAAAAGAATCTTCCTCAACCCTTAGACCTAATTAGAGTAGTCTTTCACACCTAACGAACACTATTCCCTGTGGAGAACGATCAATCCCCCGTACTTACAACTACACTATACTACATCGGTCAGGTACACTGCCTGGTGGGGTTGTAAGCCTCTTGAGATCCCTCGAGAGGTAAAACCTGTTGTAAGGTTACAAAACCACGCATCACAGGACGATAACACTTTGATGTTATCAAGTTTCCGTGTTTAAGCCACTGTTTGGCTTAACATCCATTTATGGTAAGTTATTATCATCAGATTGATCTATGTGCAAACGTGTGTTAGAATATGTGTTTTTAGTTTTACTCTATCACATATTAGTAGTTACATATGTTTTAGGAGAAGGATAACGCAAAATATGCATATCTCTCTGTTAAGAATTAGGACTTCCACATGGCGGATATGGCGGATCCCAAATTTTGGTTCCGCCTGTTATACACTATTCCTCTCTTTGCGGATTATGCGGAACCCAAATATGGGATCCGCACTTGTTGTCGATTGGATCCGTCAGTCTCAACAGTAACTTTTTCAAAATTCCCGACTAATCCCAATCCTTAGATTATTGATTCTAGTTCTTAGGATTCTTATCACTGATGTTCACTCAAATTAGGATTAGGACATCTCACCAAACACCAAATAGGATAATCATATCTAATCACAGTTTCAAATCTCATGAAAATACTCCAAGGTGTAGGATCGCGCCTCCTTGATAGATCTTTGAGCCTTAAGAGTTAGTAGAATACTTATGTAATCACAAGCAGTCTAGACGAGGATCTCTAACTATAAAACTTATGTTTAGGCGGAAACTAAACACAAGAGTTGAAGAAGACAATAACTAATAAACTTTGATCCTCTATGCATCTTTTATTAACTAATAATGTTTTTGATCGATTACAAAACTCATAGCCGCCTGTTTCTTTTATACTACAAGAAACCCTAATGCAGCATTACTAAGAAAACGTGTAAAAGAGATATACACAATCTCTTCCTAAATTAACTCTAACAAACTTTCTAAACATACGGTATTACCCGCAACAATGACAACTAACAGCAGAAACAAAATGTACTACCAGCAGGAACCACTACCAGCAGGAACTACATAACTGCCAGCAGGAACCACTAATACTAACAGCAGCAATGAAATAAATATTATTTCTAATAATTCCTAACAATCCTCCCCTAAACTTGAATTTGACTTGGTTAACTTCAAGTTTCCAGATAGATCTTTGACGTCCAGGGATAGAGGATTGAATCAACAGCATCAGAAAGTAACCAGCAGCAACATCAACTTTAAGTACAAACTTCCAGCAGCAAGCCCTATGTATCAACAGCAACAGGAAAACACATCATCTTAATCTGGTCACCATCTGAAAGGCAATGTACTTGATCTTCACAGCAACCATGACTTATTGTACATCAAATCTTTTAAGTTTCATACTATTCTCATCACGTCCAGCTGTGTTAACTCCTGTGAGAGGTGAATCATTGAAAATTAATGGATTTGATGTCTCTTTACCAATAGCCATCACTACTGGAGTAGCCAATGTGTAGGTGTGTAAGACCATGGTATATTGATAACCATATGATTTTTAGTAAATCATCAACTATAAACGGATTTGAGTTGTCTTTACCTGTAGCCGTTTGCTCAAGACTAGCCAATTCTTTGGATTAAGATAACCTTGGTGAATTGAATACCAAATATGGTTTTCCACTGCCTTTACCACAAGCCATATTCTTGTGGGCTAGCCAATTCTTTGGAAACCCCAAAGGGAGTAAAATCCATGGCGAATTGAAAACCTTTCAACTCTTAGTAATGAAACATAGGTGAGTTGAATACCCTATAGTTTTGAGCAAACTATTACAGCTGTCAACGGATTTGATAATCACACCAGAGCCGTACCCTCATGGTGAGTCAACTCTTTCTTGTCTGTGAGACATGGTGAGTTGATTACCATTTGTTGTGTGGTAAGAAACTAACACTGAACCTTCAACTGGTGTTACTCAAAAAAACAAGTTAGTAGACAATATACAAGAATTTTATTTATTTATTTTTTATTATTTTTTTTAACTAATAAAGAAACAAAATAAAATAAACATAAAGAAAAGAAAGAAAGAAAATGAAAAATGTACAACAATAAGCCTCCCCTTAGGCTTATACCTCCCCTCAATCTTAGCACTTAAGGATTGAGCATTCCAATATGAACCACCAAATAGTTGAATCTTGGCCCATCAAAAGCTTTTGTCAATAAATCAGCCACATTGTCATTAGTGTGAATTTTAAGCACTTGGATAAGATGCTTCTCATTAGCATCTCTGATAAAATGGTGCCTAATTTCTATGTGCTTAGGTCTTTGGTGAAACACTGGGTTCTTAACAATGCAAATGGTGCTTTGGTTGTCAATAAAGATTTTGGTGTTCATAAAATTACACCCATAGTCTAATAAATGATTTTGAATCCAAAGTACCGGACCACAACAACTAGCAGCAGCAACATATTCTGCCTCAGTAGAAGAAGTAGCCACAATAGTCTGCTTCTTGGATTGCCAAGATATCAACCTCCTTCCCAGAAACTGACATCCCCAAGTAGTAGATTTTCTATCAAAGTTAGCACCAGCATAATCACTGTCACTGTAAGCTTCCAACACAAAAGGAGAATCTCTTGGGTACCAAAGACCCAACTTAGGTTGTCCTTTTAGATATTTGAAGATTTTCTTGACTGCATTCAAGTGTGAAGTTAATGGTGTAACTTGATGTCTAGAACAAGCACTGACTGCAAACATGATATCCGGCCTAGAAGCTGTCAAATACATTAGTGAACCTATCATGGATCTGTATAAGTGAACATTAACAGCAGCATCAGGCTCATTATTGGACTTAGGCTTTGGAGCTTCATATGCTGTAGTTGTAGTCCTCACACTTTCCAAATCAAACTTCTTAAGCATGTCTTGCACATACTTGTCCTGGCTGATAAAGATGCCATCAGGATTTTGCTTGACCTGTAAACCCAAGAAAAAGGTAAGTTCTCCCATAGCACTCATCTCAAATTCTCCCTTCATTAGCACCTCAAACTCCCTACACCAAGCTTCCTTTGTGGAACCAAAAATGATGTCATCCACATAAACCTGAACAAGGATGATATCTTTTGAATTCTTCTTGATGAAGAGAGTCTTGTCAATTGCTCCTCTTCTGTAACCATGCTTTAGCAGAAAAGTTGACAACCTAGCATACCATGCCCTGGGTGCTTGATGAAGTCCATAGAGTGCTTTCACCACCTTGTAAACCAAATTAGGATTCTGTGGGTCCACAAAACCCTTAGGTTGAGTCACATACACTTCCTCTTCAATTTCACCATAGAGAAATGCACTCTTCACATCCATCTGATAGACAATGATTCCCATGTATGAGGCAAAAGCTAAAAATAATCTAATAGCTTCAACTCTTGCCACAGGAGCAAACACCTCATCATAGTCAATACCTTCTTCCTGCCTATGACCTTGAGCTACCAATCTAGCTTTATTTCTAACCACAATACCCCGAGCATCCCTTTTGTTTTTAAGAATCCATTTTGTCCCAATAGCATACTTTCCTTCAGGCAAAGGTACTAACTTCTAGACTTTCTGATTGTAGAACTGTTGCATTTCCTCTTGCATAGCTTCAACCCAATCAGAATCTTCAAGGGCTTGTGCTACACTGCTTGGTTCAATTTGAGACAGAAAACAAGCATAGAGACAATGTAGATAGTCTGTGTGATTATTCCTTAGCTGATCTTGAATATAACTAACAAATGCAGATTCTCCAAAACTAGGTTTGTTTCAACTTGCTTATTGTCTGAACAGTTGAATTGGGATCTCCAAGAATCAAAGACTGAGGATGAACAGTGTTTATCCTCTTGGTAGCAGTGGGATTGACATCAAAGGTTGAGGCTTGATTAGTAATAGAGGGATTGAATTCATCATCATACGAGGAGTAAGTGAAGATGCCTGTTCTTGATTGATGATGAGGATCTTCCAGCTTAGATCCTGAAGAGAGTGAATTCCCAAGGTCAGATGGACTTGGGTATTTTGTGGGAGGTTCAATGAAACCCAATGTGTCACTCGAAGGAGTGGACAAAGGACCAGCAGGAATGGTGACACCAGCAGGAACATAAGAACTATCAGCAGAATTGGTAGTAGCAGCAGGAACCGGAACACCACCAGCAGAATCCAGATTCCTGCGAGCTTTATCATAAGCTTTTCTTAAGATCTCCTCTGTTTCTTGTGTGAATTCGAAACCAAACTTTTCAGCAGCTTCCTTGGCATTATGTTCTTGTCTTTGAAGCCTAGCAAGATCTTCTACAAAACTTGAATCTCCTTCATTCATTTCAGAAGAATCTTTGAGCTCAGAACCTGAAAAGTGGTTAGAGGGAAAGAAGGAACAACAATGGGTTGTTCATCACACTCTGAATCTGAATCATCATCTGAGGTACCTGCATTGTTAGTTTCATAATCATGTGTACCTACAGATTGATTAGCTTTGAATCTAGAATAACCTAAAGTATCAGTCATATAATCAAGTTCAAAATACCACTCATGAACTGCACCCTGTAAATTAGGTTTATCCTCAAGATATCTTAAATTGAGTGTCTCTTCTATCCTCTTAGCAGATAAATTATATACCCTATAGGCCTTACTATGAGCAGAATAACCAACAATAAAACCCTCATTTGCCTTCCCTTCAAATTTACCTAGGTGATCACTTGTGTTCAATATAGTTACATGACATCCAAAAGGTTTAAGATAACTAATGTTAGGAACCTTCCTAGACAAAAGCTCATAAGGTGTTTTGTTATGAGGACTAGTGATCGAAACCCTATTCAGAACATAACAAGCAGTGCAAACTGCTTCAGTCCAAAACATGGTTGGCAACTTATAGTCAGCCAGCATTGATCTAGCTGCTTCTATAAGGGTTCTATTTTTCCTTTCAGCAACCCCATTTTGTTGTGGGGTTCTGGCATTATTATAATCCCTTTTAATCCCCTTATGCCTACAGAGTTCAATTAGGTTAGAATTTTTAAACTCTGTCCCATTATCACACCTTATACTCTTAACCTTTTTATTTAACTGGTTTTCAATTAAGGCAATAAGTCCCTTATCATAGGATAGGTTTCATCTTTAGTACCTAAGAAGAAAGTCCAAGAAAACCTGCTAAAGTCATCTGTAATCACCAGGCAGTAGTACTTATGGTATATACTTCTGATGGAAGTAGGACCAAAAAGATCCATATGAAGTAACTGAAGAGGCTCAGTGATGGTGCTCACAGCTGTGATGGCCTTGTATGAAGCTTTGTGTTGCTTTCCTTTGTTGCAGGCAACACAATTGTGTTCATTAATGAAGGTCTTGAGAGGGAGCCCTTGTACCAATCCATTCTTTGCCAGCTTATTGATGGTCTTAAGTTCACATGTGCCATCCTCCTATGCCATTTGTTGGATTCATCCACAGATGCTTTTGCCACCAAGCAAGCCAAATCACCCTCAGGCTGCACATCATTCAGATTGAAACTGTAAAGGTTGTGTGTTCTTGGGACTTTGAGTACAACTTGACTATCATCAGGCAACTTGAAGTCTTTGGACAACACAAGACAATCAGTCTTAGTGAAGAGAACACTGTTCTTCTTATCACATATTTGTGAGACAGAGAACAAGTTGAAGTTCTGGAGTTCCTTCACATAGAAAACATTCTCAAAATCCAGCTTGGATGTCTTAATGGTTCCCTTCCCTGTTATCTTGCCATCTCCTCCTCCAAATGTGACAGCCCCTCCATTAATGGGTATAAAGTCATGCAGTCTCTCTAGGTTACCAGTCATACTTCTAGAACATCCACTGTCAACAATACCTACATCTTTACTTCTATGAGGATTATCTTACAACAAAAGAATACATACAACAACATTAGATACATGGGAGACCAAGCCATCACTGACTTGGGCCTGCTTAGTGGATTAATAATAATTAAACCATGGAGATTGATGAGATCCACCATTGTTCTTGGACCCCATTCTCATATAGTGGTCATTGTTTCTCCAAGAACAACCTGCTGAGGACTTAACAGCAGTTTCCCATCTTGCCCCCCCATGTGCATGGTGTCAAAATAAACAGGCCTAAGATCATTATGAAGATAAGTGCTTGTAGGTCTGTAGAAAGGTCTAGCATCGTTCCTCCTCCAACCAGCAGAATTGGTATTACCAGCTAGAACTGGCTTACCAGCAGGAACAGACTTACCTGCAGAAACTGGCTTACCAGCAGTAATAGGCTTACCAGTAGCAACAGGCTTACCTGCAGGAACTGGTCTACCAACAGGAAAAGAAGCTCTACAAGAGTTCATTCTTGCTGCTTGTGGAACATATGGGGGTATATCATTAACATTTTTCCACATAGGCCGTGTTTGACCAGCATACATACCCATCTTTTTCTCATAAAAATCACAGTCTTTGATAAGATGAGCATGACTACCACACACAAAACAAGATTTCTTACTAAAAGACTTATTCTTAGCATAACTTTTCTTATTGCAACCAGAATTATCACAACCACAAGATGAAACAAAATTATTTTTAACAGAATTAAAACCAGAAACATCATTGTTTGAAACAGAACCAAAACTAGAAACATCATTGTTTTTAACATAATCAAAAGAAATATCTTCAAATGCAGCTGTCTTTGAATGAGATTCATCATCAGCTACTTCTGAGGAGAAATCTTCTGACTTGGTTGAGGTAGACTTGTCACTTGAATCACATGTGGCATAGTCATTGGTCTTGATTTCTGAAGATTTGTCACTGTTAGAACAAGAGACAAAATGATTAGAGTCACAATCAAGATCAGGCAAATCATTTGCCTTCTTGCCATAAGTCATTTGTGAATCATCAAAGTCACTATGGGGAGAGGTAGGCTTAAATGTTCCAATTATTGGTGGAGGAACAACATTCATTCCTCCTTCTTTTACAAACTTTACAGGTTTTTGATAGTTTACAGGTTCAGGGTCAAATATACTAGGCTCATAAGGTTCATATACTTCATCTGGCCCTATGTGGTCTCCATACCCTAAACCTCTTTTACACCTGATAGACTGAGTACTATTATTTAATTTTGCTTGGTGCTTAGATTGCTGTTGTCAGGAATTACACCTGGCCACTTCTTTATCTAATTTGGTTTGTAAGACCTGTTTTTCTAAAGACACCCTAGCATTTTCAGACTCAGAATATTTAAGCAAGTTAGTGGTGTTCTCTAAGTCCCTCTCCAAAACCCTTATCTTTTCCTCATATGCTAACTGTTGGGTTTGATACCAAGCCTTTTGTTTCTCTAATGTTTTCAGTGAGTTTTTATAGGCTTGAACTTGTATATAATAATCTTGATACTGACTATCTATATCATCAAATTCCTTTTTCAGTTCAGCATATTTAATTTCACAACCAAAGGGACAATTTTGTACCTGAGATGGGTAGCCCATCAAACCAAATTCCCCAGCCACTTGTGCCTCAGCACCATATCCAGCAATCATCCCATAGACCTTTGCAGCTCCTCTTACTGCATCAGCTACCTCATGTTGTTCCCAATCCAGCATGGAATCCACAGACAACAAGGCTTTGGGTTCTTCTGACTCCAATTCTTGAATCTTGAAAGCAGAATACCTTGTTTTGTCATCCACCGTCTTATCTGTGCATTCTCTAGCAAAGTGACCTGGTTGTGAGCATTTGTAGCATCTCACCTTCCTCTTGTCAAACCTTGCTCCTTCCTGTCCATCGAATTTGATCCTCCTCCCTGCCTTCTTCTCAAATCTGTTAACCTTCAATGACAGCATAGCCATCTGCCACTTGATGTCCATATCTTCCAGATCCAGTTGATCAATCTGGTCAAAGTCTTCATAGGCAATTTGCTATTGTGGAGCACTTTCAGCAACAAACGAATGAAGAACTTCCTCAAGCACATTGCCAGACCTTGACTGTGATCTAGGTGTTGCAGGGGAATAGGAAACTGATGAAGAAGAGGGGGTTGGGCTATCACCATATGAGACCTTGTTAGTACTGGTAGCACTAACAAATGCAGTATGAGTTGGAGTGTGAGATGAGTAGGTTGAAACCCCTTTGATGTCAATTTCAAGGGTCTTGAGCTTATTGTAAAGATCATCAAAACTCATGAAATTGAGCCCACCTCTGGCCTTAAGGGTGATGGAAACCTGAGACCAGGATGGAGGCAGAGCCCTCAAAAACTTGGTGTTGCAGTCTTCATTGTCTGGCCTGGCCTGCAACTGGTTGAGTTGGCTTAGGATCTTGTAAAACCTGTCATAACCTTTGTGAATCCCTTCAGCCTCAGAGATCTTGAACTCTTGGAACTCCTGCTTGAGCATGGACTTCCTCATCTTCTTGGACTCATCATTCCCTCCAAATATAGCTTTTACAGCAAGCCAGATCTCCCTAGCATCATCCAGGTGATGAAAGTCACCCATATGGTCTTCTGGGAGAGCCTGAAGCAAAAGAGTTCTTGCGTTGGTCTCCCTTTGTACAGCAACCTGCTCCTCTGCTGATACAGGTGGAAGTATGATGATGTTCCCCTTCTGATCTCTCCATGTTTTCTTCTTGCTGTTCCCATTCAGGATCACATTCCATAGGTTATGATCACTGTTTGAGATCCAGTACTCCATCTTCATAGCCCAAATCTCGTACTCATCTTTCTTGAGGTATGGGAATTTAGCATTACTGTTAGACACAATGGTTGTGACTATTTGTTGTTGGACTTGTGGAGTTTCAGGTTTTTCGTTATTGATGACAGACTCATCAGTATTGTCGTTAGCCATTGTGAAAGGGTTTAAGAGATTGTTTAGAAAACTTTTTCTTCTTTGACAGAGATCCTAACCAGGCTCTGATACCACTTGTAGGATCGCGCCTCCTTGATAGATCTTTGAGCCTTAAGAGTTAGTAGAATACTTATGTAATCACAAGCAGTCTACACGAGGATCTCTAACTATAAAAATTATGTTTAGGCTGAAACTAAACACAAGAGTTGAAGAAGAAAATAACTTATAAACTTTGATCCTCTATGCATCTTTTATTAACTAATAATGTTTTTGATCGATTACAAAACTCATAGCCGCTTGTTTCTTTTATACTACAAGAAACCCTAATGCAGTATTACTAAGAAAACGTGTAAAAGAGATATACACAATCTCTTCCTAAATTAACTCTAACAAACTTTCTAAACATACGGTATTACCCGCAGCAATGACAACTAACAGCAGAAACAAAATGTACTACCAGCAGGAACCACTACCAGCAGAAACTACATACCTGCCAGCAGGAACCACTAATACTAACAGCAGCAATGAAATAAATATTATTTCTAATAATTCCTAACACAAGGTACCTTTTCGGTAAACCACTGAGTATTTGTGATCATTACACACATTCATTGCATCCTCCCGTCCTTTACTCATTCACTAGCTTGATTTGTAAATTGACAACTTCCAAACTAATCCAGACTCACTATTTACATATATATCATAGACTGTGGATATTGTCCAGTTTCCACATATGTTGCCTTACTAGGTTAACATGTCATTCTTCAAGACGATTATGATTTACATCGAGTCATAACTCACACTTAGGTTATAGATGTATTATCAAGTCTTATCTCAAAAAAGTAGGATTGACAACTTAAGTATTTCATCCTAAATATTCAAGTAAATTTGACTTACGATTGTAGTCATTAATTAAAAGTCATATCTGAAACAATCAAGTAGTATTTTAACAACGTATGTTAAAACACTTATCCTGTCTAGAACATTTGTTCTTCACATTCAGTCCCTAGGCACTTCATCCACTAGTGAACCACAAGAATCATTATTCATTCTTGTCATCTTCAACATTCATGAAACTTAAGTACACTTGTACTTTCACCATCATCCCATCGCATTCACTTTTGTGATATGTCTCAGCCCTTAAGTTTTAAATCAACCACTAGTTATACCAACCAATGGATCATAAGAGTTAGTCTTCATCCTTGTTGTCCTCAACATCCATAATTGAACAAACCCCTACAACACCACGATCCTTACCATCATTGAGTGCATTGCTTAAAAAGCCCTTAGTCTAAACACTCATATCAAATCAAGTATGCGTTAAACATATTCAACCATACTTTATCACCTATAGGATTAGAACCTTCAAATGAGCATGATGTTCACATTCAATGTTTATCATTGTTTACTAGGTTTAAGTAGTACAACTTTCACAAGTAATCAAAGTATTAGTAATACTTCATCACCAAGCTTCTGCTTATGTCTCAAATCAATATTTTAACAACATATGTTAAAATGCAAAATCTCAAAGACAACCTCATGCACCCCAAGTAACAATGACTCTTGAGGAGTATACATAAGAAACTCAAGTGAATTCTTCGTGTCATCCCCAAGTTTATTTAGGACTATCAAACACTTTGGCTTCATTTAGGAAAACATAAGGTTTGGGAAAACATCATGCCTTAGAAATCATGCGTTTAGGATAATGTATATCCTATGCATCATTCTCTCCTTGCAACATGAATGGTTATGTTACAAGAGATTTCATTACATCTCATCTGCAAGTTCTATGAACACATCTCTTGGTCTTAGATTATCATTTCACATAATTAAACTCAACATAAAAGATGTCTCCCTTTAGATTATTCAATCTTAGATTCCAAACACAAGGATTAAAATCTGTTGACATATATTTGTCAAATTCCCGTGTATAACATGACATCTTCATCACCTCAATTTTAATAGAAATAGTTGAGTCTTATTAAGTCAAGTATTGGTGAATTATCTTTAAAATTACTTGCATTACACTTACATGTGTTGATTACATGTTATTTGTTTGATATGATTTAGTATCTTGACGTTATCATGATTGATAGTCAAATGTATAAACCTTCAAAAGGTTTTTTCTGCATGCTTATATATGTTTCATGCTACTAGATGTTAACATAATTTGCATGATACTTGTTATATGATATTTCACAAGATTAACATGGTTCTTGTTAACTCACGATATGTCATTGCTAATACATGGTGTTAGATAACTCTTGTCTTTAGTTGACATTCATTGAGCTTTTTCGTAGGATAGCCAAAATGATGCATGCTTCTAAAATGATAGAATCATTTGCATGAACCTGTTGTTTCATTACTTTTATTTGCCATGTGTGCACCTATATGTCTAAGTGATTTTTGGTATGATAAACACTTAGAAGTTGTTTTATTAATCACATAGATCATTGTGTTAATTAATGGGTAAGTATGCTTAAGTGACTAAGCCTAACTTCAAATCAGTTTTACAATGTAGTATCTTAAACAATGACATGCTATGATTATTTGTCTTGATGCTATGTGGTAACTTTGTGTCTAGTAGTAGATTATTTGTTTTTATAAGATGTTGTCTTGTGATATTCACATCTTTTATCATTAAGACTTTTGTCTTGAAGGTTGATAACAAACTATTTGTTATTTCTCTTTGTTATGCTCATCTTGCATAATTGTTGTCTCATTATTGCTGCTTAGATTAGTAATATGTTTATGGGATCCATTTTCTTGCATATAGCTTTAAAAGCTAATAGGATTAAGTTTTAGAGGTTTGAAATTTGTGTTTGGATATCTTTCAACATACCTCTCTCCAAATCATATTGTTGCTTCCGCTTTCCTAACAACATCTCCATCATTCTTTAGTTATAACAATACACCTTCCATGAGGAAACCACATGCCTCTTCATGCGATCATCTTGCTTTGATAGAGAAGAGCTACATAACTTCGAGGATGAAGTTCATAGTATGCTAAACAACATCCACAAAAACATTGCTAAGCTCATCGCTTGCATTGTCATTCGTAAGTCAATACAGTACAAATATCACTTAGATCCTCAAATACCGACATGTAGGTTCACACCATTCATTTGAAATCAGTTCACACAATCACAAGTGTGTCAAACCTAACATCACAGTCTTGTACCAATACCTCGTCAAGTGAAAAACACATCATGTGTTTGACAAACCTCTTAAACATGAACCATTAAGTCTCCTTAGACTTTGACTAGGATTTGTGAAATCAAATCCGTAGTTATAAGTAAATAGACCTTAGCTTGAACCTTCGTTTGATCAAAAAAGACAAAACATGACCAAATCTATTCTGGTCTCACGGAACCCTTAGATAAGACGGACGGAACCAAAAATTTGGTTCCGCCCAATCCGCGAGTACTAGGCTCAGTTTTCAACCTTTTAAAGTCAACCCTCTCACAACCAAGTCTAGGATTTAGTTTCACATCTTCATCGTCTAGAATAAATTCATTATCTAGAACTCCTTCATTGTCTAGGAACACCACCATAGGATCTCATCCTTTTCATTTTTTTTACATATCAAGCACGTCATTGTCGGTGCAAACAGAACCATCACTCTCAACATGTTGGTCCAACCAACACTCTCATCATTTGATGTCATTTCTATATAGGTATATGGAATCTTTATTCGTAAGTGATCATTGTATTCACTTCCTTCATTTGAGCATTTATCATATTTGGTAGATGATAATATCATAACCTTAACCGTCTTCAATACTCTTATAGCACTTGCTACACAGTTTCTGAATTCATTATAACCACCACCTTCCGTCACCTCTTTCACTAATCATCAATCCCATGGATTAGCGAAAAACTTACTTGCATCAATCTTTAGTTATCAAGTTATCACTAGTAAACTAACACCAACACTAGGATCTCTCATATCCTCATCATAGGCATTGTTTTGTAGGAATATATTCTTGTAATTCTTATTAGAAGATTACACTCTTTGTAACATGGTTTACTAGATAATCACGATTGATATCACTATTGGTATGCTGCATCATTTTTTTTTGATTAGACAATCACAAATGGTAAGTTGTTTGTGATTAGATTATTGATATGTTGCATAATATTTTTCCATGAGATAAAATATATTGCACTAACCATTTCATTGTAGGTTCATCATCATATACGCTCGATCGTATATAGCTTACTCATCATAGGATGAAGTTTGCATCAATTATTTTTCTTCTTTTATAGGTTCATCTTGACGCCCTAGAGCAAGGGGGATTTTTCGTCAAGCATTTTTTAGGATGCATCATATATACGCATTGGTGTATATCACATACTTGTCCTTGGACAAATATTTTTTTATACTAACCTTTATTTTGTAGGATTCTTCATCCTTGGATCATATACGTCGGTACCCTAGCAACGGGGAGTATTGATTAAGGGGGAGCTACAGTCAAGGGGGAGCATGCTCGCATTCTTAAGAATTCTCATTCTTTGACACACTTTTGTGTTTCGACAAAAAGGAGGAGATAGGTCAACATAGTCCAACATAGCTTACCACGTGTGTCATTGGGTGTTTGGTTTTCATTCATTTTTCATGTATATTCTTTTTATTGCACACCACTAACCTTGATTTAGGTTAAGAGTCTGAATTTGATCCATGGATCAACTAACAACCTAGGAAATGCAACAACCATAGGAGATTGGAGTAGTCTATTTAACTTCACTAGGGATGATGCAAGCTCGCCATTTTGGGGAGAAATGAAGTTAACTCCAAGGACACACCCTTTTTGCTTCGAAAAAAGGGGGAGAAAGGTGTAAACGGAGAAAGTAAGTAATTACGGACACAAGGAGAAAAGCGAGAAAGGTGTAAACGGACACAAGGAGAAAGTAAGTAATTACGGACACAAGTAACTTTTTGCATTTTACGTTCTATCACATTTACATATTTTGTCATCATCAAAAAGGGGGAGATTGTTAGTGCAAGCAGTCTCGTTGGGGAGATTGCTAGTGCAAGCAATCTCGTTTGTTTTGATTGATGAAAAACATGTAACTTGATACATAGCGTAAAATGTACAAGTTACTTGTAATCTTATATTGTCTCAACATACATTCAACACCTCTCGACTTCTCAAGTCTTCGTATGATACAACACAGGTTCGTACATGTTTGTTATGTGGCATTATGATCAAACCTTAACAAACCTTTTAGAATGTTTAAAATATGGCTAAGTCATTAAGTATATTAAAAGGTTAATCATTCTACTTAGAACCTCATTATCATGTTTCCTAAGTTTAATAGGATAAGTACACTTTAGGTGTCAAACTAACATGATACATATTGAACATATATTAGTTAAGCTAGCATATACATGTTACATGATCACTAGGATACATACATATATACATTTACATTATTTACATTTTAAATCTTAAAATGAAAATATATACATGACATCATGGTATACCTCATTAGAAAATCTTAGGAAGATTTCAAATATATTTTGGAAAGATTTTTAAGTAACAAAGTTGACTTTGGTAGATATGGAAAGATTTGGTAGATATGGAAAGATTTGATAGATATGGTAGATATAGAAAGATATGGCAAGATATGGAAAGATTTGTGAAAAGCTTTTATGTCTGACACCCGCGGATCCAAATGATATAAAGGACGGATCCAATTTATGGGATCCGCCAGATCCGCCGGGCATAATTCTTGTTGGCTATAAATAGCAGCCCATTGTTTACCCATAGTTTCATCCAACTAGAACACACATTCCCTTCATCATTTCACACACCTAGATCAGTAGCAAACCATGTAGATTCATACATTAATCACCCTTTGCATAATGATCATAATGTTACTAACTTTCATTATGTTGTAAGCATACACTTGTTATGATCCTGTGAAGCAAGCTCAAGATCATGAGTCATCATCCATAGCATACTTCCTGATCTACCATGAAGGTTAGAAGATCTTGAAGTCATCCACCAAAGCATTCCAACATATGAAGATTCAAGGGCACTTGACATCCTCAATGATTGAAGACTTCTTATTTAAGAAGTTCATGTAGATTGCATATTCATATATGAAGATCCATCACAACAAGTTTAGGGAGCTTGTGATCTTCATCCATTGAAGGCTTCCCATCAATGGAAGTTCATTTAGATTAGCCATTCATATCCATGACCCATTTATGTCATGGATCATCATTGTAATCTATTCATACTAGATTAGACGGTTTATGTGTTTGTGCCATAAAACACAAGGTTTCTATTTTTGGCCATAAAACATAGCGGGAGTGGTTGTACCCTTGTAAAGAACTCGGTATCTAGCTTAGTACCGGAAAAAGGATAAGCGACGACGGGAGTGGTTGTACCCATGTAAAAGAACTCGACATCTAGCTTAGTGTCGGTAATTGTATAAGCAACGTTAGGTTGGTTCTACCTTGAACTAGAACCCGGTATTTATCTTTGTATAGGAAAAAGTGTAAGCGACGTGTGTAAGGTTTTCTCCGCCGAGAAGGGAGCTTGTTGATCTATTGAAGTAACTCTTGAGTTGGGTACTCAGGGAGTGGAGTAGGGCGGAGAGGAGCTCCATGACCGAACCACTATAAATCATCGTGTTCGGTTTGCGCTTTCTTTTACTTATCTCTTTACTTTTATATTTGCATTATGTGTTTGATTGTGGTGTGACTTGTTGATAATACTTGTGTGACAACATGTTTCAACTTATGCAAGTTAGAAACATCTTTCATATTAGAACAAGCTTAAATAGACATTTGATACAAGAAGTTTTATCATTTTAAAACGATAACGTATTCACCCCCTCTACGTTTTCACACGACGGTTTCTCGTTCTAGTACAGAGGTAGAGTATCGTGGTGTTGCTAATGCTGTTGCTGAGACCTGTTGGTTGCGGAACCTGCTACGGGAGCTACATAAGCCTTTGTCTTCCGCTACGCTCGTCTACTGCGATAATATTAGTGCAGTATATTTATCTTCTAATCCGGTTCGCATCAACGTACGAAGCTGATGCGAGATTTGCAAGACCTCGAAAAGAAGTTTTACAATCCTCTAGGCAGTGTACCTAATTGTTGTAGTGTAGTATAGGTAAGACTCAAAGGAAAGTTCGTTCTCTAGGGGAATAGTGTCGTTAGGTCAAGATGTATGACGACATAGGTCTAGAGATGAGGGATGATTCTTTTTGTTTTATTTTTTTTTATATTTTATGAAAGTAGTAAAAATCTCGGGTTTTGGAAGAGTGGGCGAAATTATTTGCTAGTCAACTAACCCAAAACTAATAATAACTTGAAATTAAACTAATTAACGAGAAAGGTAAATTGGTGACTTCTTATGATAGGGAAAAGCGTGTTCACTTAGAATAAATTACTCCCTAGTTATCTCCTACTGATCTATCGAATTTTCACGTCCTTGTTTTAGTTGAAGTGCTGTATTCCTTAATATTGGTCATGGGGAGGTGCCGAAGTCTCCAACACTATGAATCTTAGTCTCCCCTGAAAACCTTAAAGTCTATTAAGTTTTCTAGGATATACAAGCCGCAATTCATGCAATAAATACAACGAGAAAAACTGATAGTGCACTCTACAGTTGCGTTTCTAAGACGTTCAAGCTAGTTACATATAAGAGGTCAGCCAGTTTTCTTATCCTAACGCGAAGCAATCAACTAAACAAGAGACGACAAATCAATTATCAACAACTAGGTTTCATTAGATCTAAGCAAACACAAATAAACTTAAGCTAGCATGTTAAAGAGAAGAGAAGATAAACAAGTAATCAAATAACACATAGACATATTGAATGATTAAACGAATAACTTATCTTCAATGAAAAATATGTTTTGGGGGCTGAAGAACCCTTACCGAAGCTGCCAAATTCGTTTACAAAACAATACTCCAAGATGTTACATGAGTTAATGAAAACATACGAAAGTATATATATGATTACAACTCTGACGGCGTCAGATTATAGGTTCTGACGTCGTTAGCTCGCCATGATTAGGGTTTCGTCTTGTGCAAGTCACCGTTATGACGGCGTCAGCTTGTAACCTCAGACGCCGTCACGTTTTGTCAGACACCATCCTTTTGTAAGTGTCTGGGCCGTCTCTTGTTAGCTTAACATGTGACTCTCATCTTCAATTAACACCTAACGCCGTCAGGTTGTAGATCTTCCGAATTCATCTGAGGCGTCTCTTGTTAATCTTGAACCAAAAATCCAGCTTTAGCAACAAGTGACGGCGTCACGTTGTAGCGCGTGACGCCGTCAGATCTCCATATCTGACAGAATTTCGTGACTTCTTCGTTTTCTTCACTTTTTCGTCCAAATACGCCCAAAAAGTGTTGATTCCAGATTTTCCGTCCCAAGTAGAGGTGCAAATAAATCGGTTAAAACAGGTTTTCGGTTTTGGGAAAACCGGTTATAAAAAAACCGGTTTTCCTAAAAACCGGTTTCGGTTTTTTCGGTTTTTCTGAAATCGGTTATAAATGTTCAGAATCGGTTTTTTTCGGTTATAAATTTTCCGAATCGGTTTTTTATCGGTTCCCTTTTTTTCGGTTATAAATGTTCGGATTCGGTTTTTTTTATCGGTCATTTAAGCCCATTAAACAATAAATTTATTTTAGTCCACATACAGCCCATAATTCGTGAGAAGCCAGCCTAATTGATAATCCTATTAAACTTGACCTAACCCTATTCTTTAGGATATAAGGAGTCATTAACCCTATTCTCACTTCACCTAATATAACGCCTCTCCTTATACATTACACACAAACACAGACGCCACAATGGGATCAAATACAACTACACACATTGGTTTAAAGATATAGAAACGATCAGAGTAATCATTTGAAGTTTGCCATTCTTATTTATTGTTTGGGGTAATGTTCATGTTCCCCCTTGTTGTAGCTAATTTTGTACTCTAAAACATTATTCAAACTGATGATGTTTGTAACATATTGAGAAGTTTCATCCTCTTTCTCGTCTCTGTTAATTAAAAGTAACATATTTTGCATTGAAACTGTGCCGTTGGTTAGCCATGGTCATCGTGCTGAATATAACGCCTCACGAATAAGCATGTTGATTCTTCTCATATCGGCTTCAAGATCTTCATAAAAGATCTCGGGTAGGTTTATTTGCTTTGGTATTCGATTTGTGTTCAAGATCGATGATGGGTTTTGATTCTTGGTTCAAGATCTTAAATGGTCTGTTGTTTAGAACCATAGAAGCATGAGATCTTTGTCTTATCTTTCCAAAGGCTAGTAAAAAATATATATATATATAAAAAAATAAATAAAACCGGTTAAAACCGGATATAAAATCGGTAAAAAACCGGTCCACTTATAAAATCGAAAACCGGTCTAACCGATTCGGTTAAAAAAAATGGCCCGGTTAAAAAAAAACCGGTTTTTCTAAGAACCGGTTTCGGTTTTTTGGACCGGTAAAAAAAAAACCGGTTTGGTCTTGCACCTCTAGTCCCAAGTACCTAAAATACAAAAAGAAACGATTTGAGGCAATATTTGATCATATTAATACGATTTTGGGCTTAAATGACCCCTTAAAAAGGTACCAAAATAATCCTTATCAAATATCCCTACACTTGGGATTTGCTTGTCCTCAAGCAAATATGCTTTTATCCTTATCAATTTACAAGTTAGGAGTCATTTAACATTAATATAAAAGTAATTACAACATAAAATCGTTCCACGTTAGTCAAAATAAGCACGGAGATTATATACTAGCACCTCTCATAAAGTGTTTGGATTCTCACATCTCTCGGTTGTATAAAGTTATATAACAAATGAAAACGGGAAAATATAACACTCACTACCTGTCATAGCACATAGATTACCATAGGCTTGAGAACGGATCAAACCTCCACCACTTTGGCGTAAGCACCTAGGATAAACTATCAAAGAGGTCTTTTCCAGGGTTGTAACGATAGGTGTAAGAGTAAGGAAAATCACGGTTTTTTTGGATAAGGGGAAATTTATTGGTGGCAAGTCAATCATCTTGGTTAATTACATGTATAATGAGGCGTTGCTAAGCCAAGACTCGACTCGACTCGCTAACAACTAACTCTTTTTGTATTTTTCTTGACACTATTTTGACAAAAATGAAAGACACGGGATGGTAGTCCGTATGTTTTCTTCTCTTGTCTTTTTCTACTTTTTTTTTCTTTTTATCATTTTAATCATTTTTCCAATTGTTCTCTTTTTTTCTTTATAAATATATCAATTATATATATAATATATATAAATATATATATATATATATATATATAATATATATATTCTTACACTTTTGCCCTACCATCCAAATAATACATCAAAGGATTACTTGCAACCTCCTACACTTGAATCAAGAAATCAAAGCGTGAGTATTTAAACATTAACGCACATATGGGTAATAATCATTGACATTCTTCTCCATTACTCATAACAACTAGTACTTTACCATGAGTCCAATCATCCCAAAACTGTATTTACAAGATATGACTCGACTTAGCACCATGTACCAGTTAGACAATTGACAAAGGGTTTAACAAATAAGTTGTACAATAATGCACTAAAGATGAGTGCATACAAGGTAGACTAAGGCAATTTGGTTGTACATTTGGGGTGGATTGTAAACAATGTTCTTCATTAATATTTCGGAATCCACCGAAATATCACGAGAACCACGAAAAAGATAGGCTCCGAGGGGTGTAATAGGGGTATCGTGTACTAAAGATGAGTACATCGCAAAGGTGTTGGAAAGTTACTTGACCTTATTGGTCAAGTAATTATAAAACAGGTTTAAAACAAGGGTTAGCCTAATGCCTCTTATCATTTAGTAAATCCTAACTACACGAATGTAGTCTCACTAGCGATCTCTGGATGCATCACAAATGCAAGTTATAGAATCTATATACTACCGGTACACTCATTAGCATTAAAGCTAAATGCTTTTTCCTAAAGATCTAAAGGCGAACCTCACATTTTTGGGGTGGAAATTTTTGAGTGGTAGGGTTTTTGTGCTAGCTATATAATTCCTATCCATAAGACGCTTATTAAGAAAAAAGTTTCACTTCTATATGTTGTAAAAAAATTTAAATTTGGTGCCAAAATTGCCCTAACAAGTATTTATTTTAGTTTTATTACACATTTACTCTAAGAAAACACAAATATCAAGCGAAGTTATAGTTTCTAAGGTATCCCATTTTACCCTCCCTACACTTAAATTGAACATTGTCCCCAATGTTCTTGAAAAGTATCAAAGTTATGACAAAGGGAAAATAAAATAGATGAAAGAAACTAATACTCCCCTGATTTGCTCGGCATGGACGATGTGAAAACATGGTTAAATCCTCCTCCAAGAAAATAAATTCAATAAATGCTCATCATACTTCATTTTTATCTTCTTGTCAAATATAACCTATAATTCACTAAGAAAACAAATACGAAACCTCGCATAAAATCCGCGGTAAACACTATATATAAAAACTAATTCCTAGAAAGCAGATATGATGCTTGCAAAATAAATGTTTACAGATTCCTGGAAATTTAAAATTCTGAAAATTTTCAAAAATTAAGTTCCAGCAGAAAAATAAAATCCTGGAAAACTGTTGCTGCTACAGTGCCTGATGCCGTCGGGTGTTAACCCTGACACCGTCAGGATTGACCCGACAATATTTTTACGTTTTGTTTCTGGAAAACCTGATTATTAAAACCTGGAAAACTGAAGAACATTCATTGTGACTCGATACAAGCATTTGACTCAAACAAACACACAAATATATATGCTAATCATAAATTGTTAACTTTCAAGTTCGAATTCGTTCTTGTGAACCAATATGATCTTCCCTACACTTATCTTTTTTGTAAAATACCTTTATATGCAATTAAGACGAGGTTAAAAATAAAATAAAGCATTTTCACAAAATTATTCGAAACATGAACGATAAACAATTATGATGGAGCATATATATAAAAACAAGAAAACAAACAATAAAACATGGGTTGCCTCCCAAGAAGCACTTTTCTTTATTAACGAGTCTTGTAGCTAGACTCAAAGTTATGGCCTATAAACCTATGTGAGTAAGTTCCTCATCGAGGACATCTTTTTGATCAAAATTTCCTTTTAGTTTCCTATTAGTACGTTTTGTTCGGTATGTCTTTTCAAACTTTTCTCCATCGGGATCATATATGGTCATCTTAATGTGCCATGATCCATCGCCTTCTTTTGGTGGCCTATACCAATTCCACTTATGTTTTGAACTCTCACTCTTCCGCTTATTCATTCCTAAGTTAATTGGCAAGGCTCCTAGGAATTCAATCATCTTCCTAAAACCTAAAGGATCCTCAAATGGGTCTACCTCGGTATCCCAAGCCAAAAGTTGTTCTATGAAGTGTGTTTTGGTCACGAATTCCTCATCTAAACAGAACGGGCATTGAGGTCTAATGAAATCTCCATTAATCCAAGGGCCATATCTTGATGGTTTCCTATCCATAGCTACCCAATGAGGTATTTGTTCCTCATCATTATCATAAGCATGTTTCTTTACATCATAGATTGACCTAGTATCACCTTCCCCTACCGCTATTTTAGACGTCTTATAATCAATCATAGCACTAGCCATAGCTAAGAATTCTCTTCCTACTAATAATGGGCATGTAGTGTCACTAACCATATCAAGGACATGGAAATCCGCCAAAATAATTAATTTCCCTATATATACTAACATGTCCTTTATTATCCCTACCGGATAAGCAACACTTCCATCCGCTAAACCAATCACCACTTCCGTTTCTTCTAATTTCCCTAAGTTGAGAATTTTGTAAAGGGACAATGGAAGCAAGTTAATGCTTGATCCTAGATCTGCTAATGTATCAAAAGCTTCGGAATTCCCTATCCTACAAGGTAGAACAAATATACCTGGATCATCTAACTTCTTACGCAACTTGTTTTGAACAAAAGAGGTTCCATTCTTACCCAACTTAAGTCTCTCCTTATATTTTTCCAAAAGGGCATTGTAGTAGGGAGCATGAGTCAAAACATCAAGAACCGGACGTTCAAGGTTAAGTTCCTTGAATTCATCATCGAGATTAGGGTTGGATTCTTTTTTGGATGTGTTTCAATCACTTGGTTGACCTACACATTAGTTGGTGTATTATCTTTTTGGTCATTTTGAAAAATTTGAGTTTGTTTGAAACACGTGTTTATTGCATTGACCGAGTAAAATTGAGGACAAGAACTAGGAGACGAAACCGATGATATGGAATTAACGTTTAGTTTTGGGTTCTTGACAATGTCACTTGGGAGTGCTCCCAATACTCGATCATTAAAAACCTTGAACATGTTGTCAATTTTATTGGTCATCTCGCTTTGTTGTTTGAAATCGGCTTCAAACTAGGTCAAACGAGCTTTTTGAGATGCCATAAAATTAGACACTAATCCTTCAAGATTATTGGAGTTGTTGGAAGGATTGTTGTTTTAATTGGAAACAAATGGGTGGATTTGAAGAATTGTTTTGAGATGAGTTTTGGTTTTGTTTCCACCTAAAGTTTGGATGATTCTTCCAATAGGGGTTGTATGAATCACCATAAGTGTTTTGCTCGGGTTGAAAGTGAACCACTTATCTCTTGCTCCGTCGGTACGCGAGGATGCATAATCCGCAAAAGCTTATTCGGGGAGTTCCATGCAATCACGAGTGTCATGGGGACCACTACATAATTCTCATGAAGAAGTGATTTTGTTCACTTGACTTGGAGGTTTAGGAGCTTCATAGGATTTCATGAGAAACTTGACTTGGTCTTCAAGTTCCATGATCCTACGGTTGAAAATGCTTGAGTTATTCGAAGGCAAGGATATTGCCTTGACCATTTTTCTCAACTCGCGGGGGTCATTCCAACATTCGTTGTCATAGAGAGCAAGATCTTCTATGATTCCCCACGATTCTTCCGCATTCTAGTTACGTAGCTTGCCACCGGCCGCTTAGTCAATGGTTTGCCTTGTGGATTGATTGACATGATCATAGAAAATTTGGATTTTAAGCCAAAGATCAATGCCATAATGAGGGACTTTTTGGAGTAAGTCCTTGAAACGAGTCCACGCTTCATAAAGAGTTTCACCTTGACGTTGTTGGAACATCAAGATGCCATTCCTTAGCTTGGTAGTTCTCCCCGGTGGGAAAAATTGAGCGAGGAAACGAGAAGTGAGATCATCCTAAGATGTGATAGATCCCGCGGGTTAATTCTCAAGCCAATGACTAGCTTGGTCACATAGATAGAATTGAAAGAGACGCAATCGCGTTGTCTCTTGAGTGGCAACATCAAGGTCTATGGAATCTACAATTTTAAGGAAATCCTTGAGATGTTGATTTGGATCTTCAGAACGAAGTCCATGGAATGCACATCCGCTTTGCACCAACCGGATGGTGTCGGATCACAAAGGAGACACATTGGCTCTTTGGGGGAGCTCAATAGTGTTTCGAAAGCCTTGGTGGCTTGGTTTTGAGTACTCTCCTAGAGTATGGGCTCGAGGTGGGTCTTGGTTAATTGGTTTGTCTTGGTGGGGTTACTCTTGGTGTGGTTAGTGTGCTTAGCTGATGGGGTCAAAGATGCCTTCATTCACCATGGTGGCAAATGAGGAGAATTAAAAAACAAAGGGCATGAAGAAAAGATAGACTAAAGAAAGCTAGTAAAAAGAAAATAAAAATCTCACTTGATAGGAATCTAGTGGTAGACCTAAACGAGATAGAAATTGAACCTAAACAATAACTATTCCCTGGAAGCGGCGCCAAAAACTTGATGCGAGACTTGCAAGACCTCGAAAAGAAGTTTTACAATCCTCTAGGCAGTGTACCTAATCGCTGTAGTGTAGTATAGGTAAGACTCAGAGGAAAGTTCGTTCTTTAGGGGAATAGTGTCGTTAGGTCAAGATGTATGATGAGATAGGTCTAGAGATGAGGGATGATTCAATTTGTGTTTTTTTATATTTTATGAAACCAGTAAAAATCTCAGGTTTTGAAAGAGTGGGCGGAATTAGTTGCTAGTCAACTAACCCAAAACTAATAATAACTTGAAATTAAACTAATCACCGAGAAAGGTAAATTGGTGACTTCTTATGATAGGGAAAAGCGTGTTCACTTAGATTAAATTACTCCCTAGTTATCTCCTACTGATTTGTCGAATTGTCACATCCTTGTTTAAGTTGAAGCACTGTATTCCTTAATATTGGTCGTGGGGAGGTGCCGAAGTCCCCAACTTTATGAATCTTAGTCTCTCCTAAAAACCTTAATGTCTATTAAGGTTTCTAGGATCTACAAGCCGTAATTCATGCAATAAATACAACGAGAAAAACCGATAGTGCACTCTACGGTTGCGTTTCTATGACGTTCAAGCTAGTTGCATATTAGAGGTCAGCCAGTTTTCTTACCCTAACGCGAAGCAATCAACTACACAAGAGACGACAAATTAGTTATCAACAACTAGGTTTCATTAGATCTAAGCAAACACAAATAAACTTAAGCTAGCATGTTAAAGAGAAGAGAAGATAAACAAGTAACCAAACAACACATAAACATATTGAATGATTAAACGAATAACTTATCTTCAATGAAACATATGTTTTGGGGGCTGAAGAACCTTACAAATGCTGCCAAATTCGTCCACAAAACCCTTCTCCAAGATGTTACACGAATTAATGAAAACATACGAAAGTATATATAGGATTACAACTCTGACGGCGTCAGCTTATAGGTTCTGACACCGTCAGCTCATCGTGATTAGGGTTTCGTCTTGTGCAAGTCGCCGTTATGACGGTATCCCCTTGTAACCTCTGATGTCGTCATGTTATGCCTGATGCCATCCTTTAGTAAGTGTCTGGTCCGTCTCTAGTTAGCTTAACACGTCACTCTCATCTTCAATTAACACCTGACGACGTCAGGTTGAAGATCTTCAGAATTCATCTGAGGCGTCTCTTGTTAATCTTGAACCAAAAATCCAGCTTTAGCAACAAGTGACAGCATCACGTTGTAGCGTGTGACGCTGTCAGATCTCCATATCCGACAGAATTAGCGACTTCATCGTTTTCTTCACTTTTTGTCCAAATACGCCTAAAAAGTGCTGATTTCCAGTATTGGTCAAGATTTGCAAGGCCTCGAAAAGAAGTTTTACAATCCTCTAGGCAGTGTACCTAATCGCTGTAGTGTAGTATAGGTAAGACTCGGATGAAAGTTCGTTCTTTTGGGGAATAGTGTCGTTAGGTCAAGTTAGGTCAAGATGTATGAGGAGATAGGTCTAGAGATGAGGGATGATTTTTTTTTTTGTTTTTTTATATTTTATGAAAGCAGTAAAAATCTCGGGGTTTGAAAGAGTGGGTGGAATTACTTGCTAGTCAACTAACCTAAAACTAATAATAACTTGAAATTAAACTAATTAACGAGAAAGGTAAATTGCTGACTTCTAATGATAAGGAAAAGCGTGTTCACTTAGATTAAATTACTCTCTAGTTATCTCCTACTGATCTGTCGAATTGTCACGTCCTTGTTTTAGTTGAAGCGCTGTATTCTTTAATATTGGTCGTGGGGAGGTGCCGAAGTCCCCAACTCTATGAATCTTAGTCTCCCCTAAGAACCTTAAATTCTATTAAGTTTTCTAGGATCTACAAGCCACAATTCATGCAATAAATACAACGAGAAAAACCGATAGTGCAATCTACCGATGCGTTTCTAAGATGTTCAAGCTAGTTACATATAAGAGGTCAGCCAGTTTTCTTAGCCAAACGCGAAGCAATCAACTAAACAAGAGACGACAAATCAATTATCAACAACTAGGTTTCATTAGATCTAAGAAAACACAAATAAACTTAAGCTAGCATGTTAAAGAGAAGAGAAGATAAACAAGTAATCAAACAACACATAGACATATTAAATGATTAAACGAATAAATGATCTTCAATGAAACATATGTTTTGGGGGCTAAAGATGTTAAGTTTATGGAAAAATATTAAAGGTGTATGACTAGAATCGAACTCGGGACCATGGGAATGAACACATTACGTAATGTACAATAATTAATATATATAAACCGTTATATATTTAATTATTTGAGCACAAATAACGACTAACGGACGTTAAGTAATTAACGGGAATTGACTAACGACCGTTAGTGAATAAAGGAAGGACTATAGGTGTAGTTAGAGGAGCAAGAAAGTTCTAGAATCTCTTGGGGGGTACAGAAGCGATCGGCCTAGGGTTAACAAGCCCAATCCAAGTCAAACTTGTCCTCCAAGATTAGCACACTATAAATACAAGGCTTAGGGGTTATTGTTTCTTGATCTTTGCACTCTTGCTATAACCCTAAGTCTTGTTTTTCTCTTCTTCTTCTTATTGCCGATCGAATCATAAACCCTTAGGGTTTGATCGATCAAAGTTTTTCTTGAACAAAAAATGTTTTGGTTTCTTGTGTTTATTACTAGCATAATCATTAGTTCGGTTATAGTACGTGTGTACAAGACTATGGTATAAACTCACTATAGTTTATACATCTTGGATTGAGATACAAAACGGTAAGGGGTATCTCGCTAATCCACCTTTGTTAATTTGAAGAAGAAGATTAAAGTTTGATCCTTGTTCTTGCTAGGTTCAAATGTACGTTACTTTTATTATTCGGTTAATCTTTATATGTTAAATATGATCCTACGCTTTCGCATACGTGCTTGATTGATATTAGAATAAATATATGATAGTCATGGTATTAAAATTCTAACAGTGGCATCACGAGCCGTTTTAACATGTAATTGTATTACCGAAACACATAAAAATTGAATCTTGATTAGGATTACATGTTACTCGATTGTTTTTTAGGGTTTAGAACATAAAAAAAAATTGAAACCCTAATTTTTTTTTTGGGGGGAGGGGGGCGAGCCCTCTTTATTAAAAATTAGTTTTGGAACCCTAAATTAGGAACATGTTTATGTGTGTAAAGGGTTACGTATCTTGTGACTTGTAATTAATCCATGATGAAACATGCATGTTTATCATGGATTAGGGTTTAAATTAATTGTTAAGTTGTTTGTCACATGTAATAAGATAGATCTAAAATTGGGGAAGACCTCAATTAATTAAATTAATGAATCTATTTATGTGCTACTTGGTATATATTTGCTAGGACTTACGCATCCAAATTGTTTGGTGTATGTGGTCCATTAGTACCATTTGCTCGAAAACCAATGGGAGTCTTAGTTAAATATATGCATATTAAAACCATAGATAGATTATTAATAGGATTTTATCAAAAGGTTTGCATGTGGCTACATGATTTAATTGTTAAGATTATGTGTTATTATTTGGTTATTTATTTTATAATAATTATATATATATATATATATATATATATATTATATATATTAATTATATGACGAATTGTAAGCAAGAAAAGGGTAATTTTTCGAATAGAAAATAAATTGACCGAATAACAATGAAACTATGATGTGATAAATTATATATTGCAAAGTCTTATGTGCCGACAGTGGTTCGCTTCGCATGGTAATTTGCTCCTAGGCGAGACTAGCAATATTATAGTTTATAACATATTTTTTTTAAGACTTATAATCATAAAATTTTAATTGAGTGATGAGTTTTGTACCAATAGTGTGAACGGCTCACCCAGTTTAGACAAACTATAAGAAGGGTATAAGGAGGCTTGACATTAAATTGTCATCCGAAAGAGACGCGTTTTTAATTAGCCTTCGGGCGGACGTTTGTCTCTCCGCTCCTTTGTGCGTCTAATTGGAGCTACCAAGTAAGCTATTTTTTTGTACAAAATCATCTTAAGAGTGAATTGACCTCAATTTCACGCGCCACTTTTGTGGTAATTATTTGAATAACTTGGGTCTTTTGACTCATGCAGCAGTAGGATATAGTGGGAGATAATTGTAGGTAATTCTTTGATTGGTGAACCCAATACCTCAATTAAAACTTTGTTGATTTAAATCTTAGCCTAATTGGTAAATAAAAACGTTTTGAAAACTTATGATACGAAGATGTGTGCATGCTTCTTCGTACATATTTTGATTGACACATCAAAATAAATACCCTAAAATTTAAGTCCATGCTATCTAATTATAAGAAACACTTGGAGTTAATATTTAGCGTAACTGAGACCTTGCCTAGATATTAATGACGAGGTAAATTTTCATTATGCGTGAGACCAGTAATGGAGAATTTGCAGTTTCTAAATTAGACGACTTAATTAAGTTGTTAGTGAGACCTAGAAACTAAAGGCATGAGATGGGAAGAAACATGCTTACTTTGCAAATTGTATTTGGCAAATGTAATTCCCATAATGATCTAGGAGTCGGAAATTGTTTGCCGATTATTGTACGATAGGTTACCATCTTTTGTACATTCACTACTAGCAGATCAACTGATGTAGTGAAACTATGAAAATTTGGATCCTAGTTTTTCAAGAAGATTAAATGGTTATATGTATATTTCCTGGGTAATTTTCTTTTCTTGAAAATTGTATTATTAGAATACTAATATTTGAAATTTTTCTGTAGAAATGGCTCAACCCAAAAATGTTGTACTAAGTTCTGCTTTCAAAAACCACTTTGAAAGGGAAAAATTGACTGGCCCAAATTTCAATGACTAGCATAGGTCACTCAGGATTGTCTTGAGAGTGTCCAAAAAGCTGGAATATTTGACTAAGCCTTGCCCTCAAGAGCCAGCTGCTACTGAATCTGAAGAGGTCCGAGCAGCATGGCAATTGGAGTTCTAAAAGCACAATGAAGTTGCATGCTTGATGCTCGGAAGTATGGTCCCCAAGTTGCAAAAGCAGTTTGAGAACTATTTTCCTAAAGATATGCTGGAAGAACTCCAAAAGACTTATGAGAAGCCAACAGCTTTTGAACTGTATAATTTGATCGATCAATTGCAGCTGCAAGCAGGGGGAAGGTAAACATGTTCGTGATCATGTGTTGGAAATGAAAATATACATGGACCAACTACACCAGATCAACTATGTCTATCCTGAGAATGTGTGTGTGAACCTAATCAATAGGTCATTGAACAAGGATTTTAAGGGTTTTGTTCAAAACTATAACATGCATTGCTCAGGGAAGATAGTCACAGAATTGCTCACAATGCTTGTGGACTATGAAAAGGGTTTACCAAACAAGGCACCTACTCCTCAGGTATTAGCTATACAAGGAGGTAGGATCCAAAAGCCAAAACCGCAGGCGAATAAAAAGGGTAAGGGTAAGGTTGACAAGGGTAAACAAGTTAAGGCCTATCAACCTATGCCCAAGCATAACAACCCTAAGAAGAACAAGGTGAATCTGAACAAGAAGGATCAGTCTTGTCACCACTGCCATGAGGTAGGACATTGGAAGCGGAACTGTCCACTCTACCTCGAGGAGTTGCGTGTGAAAAAGATGAAGGTTGAGGATGGGAAATCCAGCACTTCAGGTAACTTTTTCATGATTGAATTATTTTCATTAACTCATAAAATAAATTCCTAGGTATACGATACTGGATGTGGTATTCATATTTGCAATACACTGCAGGGATTTAGAGTTGAAAAGAGACTGGCCTATGGGGAACAATATCTGCACGTGGGCAATGGAGCACATGCAGCTGTTGAAGCTATAGGAATATTTAAATTAGTTTTGCCTTCGGGCTTAGTACTGTTGTTGAATAATTGTCATTATGCACCTACTATTGTTAGAGGTGTTGTCTCCTTTTCGTGTTTATTGGATATTGGTTTTCAACATACTGTTTCAAGCAATGGAATTTCTGTTTCGTTAAATAATGTTTTTTTTATTTTAATGCTATTGCTGTGAATGGTGTATTTGAGATTGATATGAATGAATGCAATGATTATAATTCGATGTATAGCATCAATAATAAGAGAGTCAAGAATGTCTTGGATTCATCTATCTTTGGCATTGTCGACTTGCTCACATAGGCAAGACTCGTATGCAAAAGCTGCAACGTGATGGGCTTTTGCAAGATATCAATGATGAATCATTTGATAAATGCGAATCTTGTATATCTAGGAAGATGACAAAGAAACCTTTCAATAATCGTATGGAAAGGGCTGATGATCTACTTGGTTTGATACATACTGATGTATGTGGACCACATAGACATGTGTCAATGAGAGGTGCTAGCTACTTCTTAACCTTTACTGATGATTTCAGCCGTTATGGATATGTTTATTTACTTAAACATAAATATGAGGTGTTTGAAACATTTAAGGTTTTCAAAGCAGAAGTAGAATTGCAACTTGGAAAGAAGATTAAAGCTCTTTGATCTGACAGAGGTGGTGAATACCTGAGTCAAGAGTTTAAAGGTTATTTAGCTGAGAATGGAATTTTTCAGCATCTCACATCTCTTTATACTCCACAACAAAATGGTGTATCTGAGAGAAGGAATCGTACATTGTTGGACATGGTGCGATCAATGTTTAATCTTACAACTCTTCCTTTATCCTTTTGGGATTATGCATTGGAATTTGCGATTCGCATATTAAATATGGTTCCTACCAAGAAGGTTGATAAGACACCTTATGAGTTATGGTTTGGGAAAACGCCTAACTTGTCTTATTTAGAGGTCTGAGGTTGCGAGGCATTTGTTAAACGTGACTCAGTAGATAAACTCCAACAGAGATCTATAAAGTGTATCTTTGTAGGATACCCAAAGGAAACGATAGGTTACTACTTTTACAACGCACCTGAAAACAAATTAATTGTTGCTAGGTATGGAGATTTTCTTGAAAAAGATCTCATATCTCAAGATTTCAGTGGGAGGATCTATGATCTGGAAGATGATCAAGAGGATACATTACCTTCTGAAAACACTAGCGAACTTCCTGTGGAACCTGAAATTCTTGGTCCTCCACCGGAAGTTGTTCCCATTCGCAGATCTACAAGGACTGTGAAAGCACCTGAACGTCTATGTCTTAAAGTAGAAGTTGAGGAAACTATATTAGGAGATCTTAGAGAACCTGCTAATTATACAGCTGCCATGAATGATCCTGAAAGGGATAAATCGCAGATTGCTATGAATGGGGAAATGCAATCCATGAAAGATAATGAAGTCTGGATTGAAGTAGACCTTCCTCCCAATGCCAAGGTAGTTGGAAGTAAGTGGCTCTTCAAGAATAAAACTGACATGGATGGCAATGTACACACCTATAAGGCCCGTTTGGTAGCTAAAGGGTTTACCCAAACATATGGTGTTGACTATGAGGAGACCTTTTCTCCTGTAGCTGACATAAGGGCTATTAGGATTCTCATAGCCATAGCAGCGTACTAGGATTATGAGATTTGGAAAATGGATGTCAAAACCGCCTTCTTAAATGGTCGCCTAGATGAAGACATCTATATGGCGCAGCCTGAGGGGTTTGTGAATCCAGAATTTCCAAACCGTGTATGCAAACTTCAAAGATCCATTTATGGATTGAAGCAAGCATCACGACAATGGAATAAGAGATTTGATGAAGAAATAAAAGGTTTGGATTTATTCAAAATCTTGATGAGCCATGTATATATCATAAAGCTAGTGGGAGTGATGTTATTTTCCTAGTCCTATATGTTGATGACATATTAATCATGGGTAAAAATATTCCAAGATTGGAAGAGGTGAAAGCCTATCTTGGGAAATGTTTTTCCAAGAAGGATCTAGGAGAAGCAGCATACATTCTGGGAATCAAGATCTATAGAGGTAGATCAAGGCAGTTGATTGGATTAAGCCAAAGTGCTTACATTGATAAAATATTGAAGAGATTCAATATGCAAAATTCTAAGAAGGGATATTTGCCGATGCAAGAACAACATGGCTTAAGTAGCAAAGCTTGTGCTTCAACACCTGAAGAGGTGGCACACATGAAGAGAGTCCCTTATGCTTCGGCTGTGGCATCTATTATGTATGTGGTGAGATGTACAAGGCCCGATGTGGCGTTTGCTCAAAACATAACCAGTCGATATCAGCAGAATCCAAGTGAACTCCACTGGACTGTTGTTAAACATATTCTCAAGTACTTGAGAGCTACAAGAGATATGTTTTTAGTATATGGGGAAAATCCAGAAGAAGAACTTGATGTTACAGGTTACCGCGATGCTTCCTGGAAATATGATAAAGATGATACGAAGTCTCAGACGGGTTATGTCTTTATCATTAATGGAGGAGCTGTGGATTGGAAGAGCAAGAAGCAGAGTACCATAGCGATGTCTGCAACAGAAAGTGAGTATATTGCTGCCTCAGAAGCTGCAATGGAAGCTGTCTGGATTAGGAAGTTCGTTTCAGGGCTTGGAGTTATGCCCTCAATCAAAAGACCTATAAAGATGTATTGTGACAATTCAGCCGCAATTACATTTGCTAATGAACCTGGAATCATGAAGGGCACCAAAAATTTCACGATTAAATATCACTATATTAGAGAACAAGTAGAGATAGGTGAAATCGAGTTACTCAAAGTTCACACAGATAACAACCTAGCTGATCCTTTAACGAAGGCTTTACCTAGTGGAAAGCTTAATCAACATGCTGAAGGCATAGGACTTCATTTAGCTAGTAGTTTCATGCCCATCTGTGATTAGTGTTTGGATCATGGGATGTTTTGAACAATTATTATTTTAATGGAATAAAATACTTGTTATGTTTGATTATCATTTTCTTAATAATATATCCTGTATTTGCATGTTTAAATCCTTGAATATATTGATTATTCTAAATTGTCCTTGTCGATTAATGATATGGGAATATCATTAAATTAAGGCAAATCTGAGTATTGGTAGAATATACTTGAAAGTATATTGATGTGTTGTCATGCCAATTTCACATGATATTCAATGAATTGAATATAGGACTTATCCCAACTTCATGAGTTTACTTTATGGATCTTGTCATCAAGTAAATCATGTTTATATAGTTATCCTCAGACTTGAGATACCAGATAACTGCCATGGATGTAGTGCATTTTTGTGAAGCAATTTACCGCTATACGTAACTGGTAGCTATAAGGATTGTTTTCAGGAGTGTTGCAAAGTTCATGGGTTATGCTCGTAGTCAAGAGAGAATTTGTTCCTTCAAATTTGTTTGAAGTTTAATACTGCTGGGCCCCTCGTAGGGTTGACAAGATGTATGTGTGGCCACACCCAAGATCTCCCCTGAATATGTTCAGAAGATTTGGTAATCTTGCTTAATCCTAAACAACGAGAAACAGAATGGTTAATAAAGAATGACTGAGATCCATATCTTTATTAATGTAGTATTAGAAACAAAATGATGAGTATGATGATGAATCATCGAATGGTTTTTCCAGGAGACCACCACCCGAATTGAACTAGGGGCATTGGCATGTTGCTAGACGCTATCCAATGTCATTAAAATATTAATAGATGTCCAAGTGGGAGCTGTTAAGTTTATGGACAAATATTAAACGTGTATGACTAGAATCGAACTCGGGACCATGGGATTGAACACATTACGTATGAGGAATTAATGTACAATAATTAATATATATAAACCATTATATATTTAATTATTTAAACACAAATAACAACTAACGGACATTACGTAATTAACTGGAATTGACTAACGACCGTTAGTGAATAAAGGAAGGACTATAGGTGTAATTAGAAGAGCAAGAAAGTTCTAGAATCCCTTGGGGAGTATAGAACTGATCGGCCTAGGGTTAACAAGCCCAATCCAAGTCAAACTTGTCCAACAAGATTAGCGCGTGACGCCGTCAGATCTCCATATCTGACAGAATTTCGTGACTTCTTCGTTTTCTTCACTTTTTCGTCCAAATACGCCCAAAAAGTGTCGATTCCAGATTTTCCGTCCCAAGTAGAGGTGCAAATAAATCGGTTAAAACAGGTTTTCGGTTTTGGGAAAACAGGTTATAAAAAAACTGGTTTTCCTAAAAACCGGTTTCGGTTTTTTTCGGTTTTTCTGAAATCGGTTTTTTTCGGTTATAAATGTTCGGAATCGGTTTTTTTTCGGTTATAAATTTTCCAAATCGGTTTTTTATCGGTTTTTTACCGGTTCCCTTTTTTTCGGTTATAAATGTTCGGATTCGGTTTTTTTTTATCGGTCATTTAAGCCCATTAAACAATAAATTTCTTTTAGTCCACATACAGCCCATAATTCGTGAGAAGCCAGCCTAATTGATAATCCAATTAAACTTGACCTAACCCTATTCTTTAGGATATAAGATCATTAACCCTACTCTCACTTCACCATATTGAACGAAATTCTCCTTATTTCCATTATCACCAAAACACAAGACGCCACAATGGATCAAATAAACTACAACATTTTTTAAAGTATAAAAACATCAGAGTATTTCATTTGAAGTTTGCCATTCTTATTTATTGTTTGGGTAATGTTCTGTTCCCTTATTGATCCAATTTTGTACTCTAAACATTATTCAAACTGATGATGTTTGTAACATATTGAAATTTCATCCTCTTTTCTCGTCTCATTTAATTAAAAGTAAATATTTTTGCATTGAAACTGTCGTGGTTAGCCATGGTCATCGAGCTGAATATAACGCCTCCACAATAAAGCATGTTGATTCTTCTCATATGGGCATTCAAAGATCTTCATAAAAGATCTCGGGTAGTTATTTGCTTTGTATTCGATTGTGTTCAAGATCGATGATGGTTTTGATTCTTGTTCAAGATCTTAAATGGTCTGTTGTTTCAGAACCATAGAGCCTGAATCTTTGTCTTATCTTTCCAAAGGCTAGTAAAAAATTATAATATATAAAATAAATAAAACCGGTTTAAAACCGATATAAAATCGGTTTAAAAAACCGGTTCCACTTATAAATCGAAAACCGTCCTAACACCGTGTTCGGTTAAAAAAAATGCCGTTAAAAAAATCCGGTTTTTTCTTAAAACGGGTTTGGTTTTTATTTGAGACGGTTTAAAAAAACCGGTTTAGTCTTGCAACCTCTAGTCCAAGTACCTATAAAAATACAAAAAGAAACGATTTGAGGCATATTTGATCATATTAACGATTTTGGCTTAAAATGACCCGTTAAAAAGGTACAAAATAATCCTTATAAATAATCCCTACACTTGGGTTTGCTTGTCCTCAAGCAAATACTTTTATCCTTATCAATTTACAATTAGGATCATTTAACATTATTTATAAAAGTAATTACAACATAAAATCGTTCCACTTATCAAAATAACACGGAGATTATATACTAGCCTCTCATAAAGTGTTTTGTTTCTCACATCTCTCGGTTGTAAAGTTTATATAACAAATGAAAACGAAATAAACACTCACTACTGTCAAGCACAAGATTACATAGCTTGAACGATCAAACCTCACCACTTTGGGCGTAAGCACCTAGAAAGAATAATAAACTCATCAAACTGATTAAGGTCTTTATCCATGGGTAATGGTAAACGTTAGGTTGTTAAGAGTTAAGAGAAAAATCACGGTTTTTTTGGATAAGGGGAAATTTACTGGTGGCAAGTCAATCATCTTGGTTAATTACATGTATAATGAGGCGTTGCTAAGCCAAGACTCGACTCGACTCGCTAACAACTAACTCTTTTTGTATTTTTCTTGACACTATTTTGACAAAAATGAAGACACGGGATGGTAGTCCGTATGTTTTCTTCTCTTGTCTTTTTCTTTTTTTTTTCTTTTTATCATTTTATCATTTTCCTATTTTCTCTTTTTTTCTTTATAATATATATATATTAATATATATATATATAATATATATATATATAATATATATAACTATATATATATTTCATACATTTTTGCCCTACCATCCAAAATAATACATCAAAGGGATTACTTGCAACCTCCCTACACTTGAATCAAGAAAATCAAAAGACGTGGAGTACTTTAAACATTAACGCACATATGGGGGTAATAATCATTGACATTCTTCTCCATTACTCCATAACAACTAGTACTTTACCCATGAGTCCCAATCATCCCAAAACTGTATTTACAAGATATGACTCGACTTAGCAACCATGTAACCAGTTAGACAATTGACAAAGGGTTTAACAAATAAGTTGTAACAATAATGCACTAAAGATGAGTGCATACAAGGTAGACTAAGGCAATTTGGTTGTACATTTGGGGGTGGATTGTAAACAATGTTCTTCATTAATATTTCGGAATCCACCGAAATATCACGAGAACCACGAAAAAGATAGGCTCCGAGGGGTGTAATAGGGGTATCGTGTACTAAAGATGAGTACATCGCAAAGGTGTTGGAAAGTTACTTGACCTTATTGGTCAAGTAATTATAAAACAGGTTTAAAACAAGGGTTAGCCTAATGCCTCTTATCATTTAGTAAATCCTAACTACACGAATGTAGTCTCACTAGCGATCTCTGGATGCATCACAAATGCAAGTTATAGAATCTATATACTACCGGTACACTCATTAGCATTAAAGCTAAATGCTTTTTCCTAAAGATCTAAAGGCGAACCTCACATTTTTGGGGTGGAAATTTTTGAGTGGTAGGGTTTTTGTGCTAGCTATATAATTCCTATCCATAAGACGCTTATTAAGAAAAAAGTTTCACTTCTATATGTTGTAAAAAAATTTAAATTTGGTGCCAAAATTGCCCTAACAAGTATTTATTTTAGTTTTATTACACATTTACTCTAAGAAAACACAAATATCAAGCGAAGTTATAGTTTCTAAGGTATCCCATTTTACCCTCCCTACACTTAAATTGAACATTGTCCCCAATGTTCTTGAAAAGTATCAAAGTTATGACAAAGGGAAAATAAAATAGATGAAAGAAACTAATACTCCCCTGATTTGCTCGGCATGGACGATGTGAAAACATGGTTAAATCCTCCTCCAAGAAAATAAATTCAATAAATGCTCATCATACTTCATTTTTATCTTCTTGTCAAATATAACCTATAATTCACTAAGAAAACAAATACGAAACCTCGCATAAAATCCGCGGTAAACACTATATATAAAAACTAATTCCTAGAAAGCAGATATGATGCTTGCAAAATAAATGTTTACAGATTCCTGGAAATTTAAAATTCTGAAAATTTTCAAAAATTAAGTTCCAGCAGAAAAATAAAATCCTGGAAAACTGTTGCTGCTACAGTGCCTGATGCCGTCGGGTGTTAACCCTGACACCGTCAGGATTGACCCGACAATATTTTTACGTTTTGTTTCTGGAAAAACCTGATTATTAAAACCTGGAAAACTGAAGAACATTCATTGTGACTCGATACAAGCATTTGACTCAAACAAACACACAAATATATATGCTAATCATAAATTGTTAACTTTCAAGTTCGAATTCGTTCTTGTGAACCAATATGATCTTCCCTACACTTATCTTTTTTGTAAAATACCTTTATATGCAATTAAGACGAGGTTAAAAATAAAATAAAGCATTTTCACAAAATTATTCGAAACATGAACGATAAACAATTATGATGGAGCATATATATAAAAACAAGAAAACAAACAATAAAACATGGGTTGCCTCCCAAGAAGCACTTTTCTTTATTAACGAGTCTTGTAGCTAGACTCAAAGTTATGGCCTATAAACCTATGTGAGTAAGTTCCTCATCGAGGACATCTTTTTGATCAAAATTTCCTTTTAGTTTCCTATTAGTACGTTTTGTTCGGTATGTCTTTTCAAACTTTTCTCCATCGGGATCATATATGGTCATCTTAATGTGCCATGATCCATCGCCTTCTTTTGGTGGCCTATACCAATTCCACTTATGTTTTGAACTCTCACTCTTCCGCTTATTCATTCCTAAGTTAATTGGCAAGGCTCCTAGGAATTCAATCATCTTCCTAAAACCTAAAGGATCCTCAAATGGGTCTACCTCGGTATCCCAAGCCAAAAGTTGTTCTATGAAGTGTGTTTTGGTCACGAATTCCTCATCTAAACAGAACGGGCATTGAGGTCTAATGAAATCTCCATTAATCCAAGGGCCATATCTTGATGGTTTCCTATCCATAGCTACCCAATGAGGTATTTGTTCCTCATCATTATCATAAGCATGTTTCTTTACATCATAGATTGACCTAGTATCACCTTCCCCTACCGCTATTTTAGACGTCTTATAATCAATCATAGCACTAGCCATAGCTAAGAATTCTCTTCCTACTAATAATGGGCATGTAGTGTCACTAACCATATCAAGGACATGGAAATCCGCCAAAATAATTAATTTCCCTATATATACTAACATGTCCTTTATTATCCCTACCGGATAAGCAACACTTCCATCCGCTAAACCAATCACCACTTCCGTTTCTTCTAATTTCCCTAAGTTGAGAATTTTGTAAAGGGACAATGGAAGTAAGTTAATGCTTGATCCTAGATCTGCTAATGTATCAAAAGCTTCGGAATTCCCTATCCTACAAGGTAGAACAAATATACCTGGATCATCTAACTTCTTACGCAACTTGTTTTGAACAAAAGAGGTTCCATTCTTACCCAACTTAAGTCTCTCCTTATATTTTTCCAAAAGGGCATTATAGTAGGGAGCATGAGTCAAAACATCAAGAACCGGACGTTCAAGGTTAAGTTCCTTGAATTCATCATCGAGATTAGGGTTGGATTCTTTTTTGGATGTGTTTCAATCACTTGGTTGACCTACACATTAGTTGGTGTATTATCTTTTTGGTCATTTTGAAAAATTTGAGTTTGTTTGAAACACGTGTTTATTGCATTGACCGAGTAAAATTGAGGACAAGAACTAGGAGACGAAACCGATGATATGGAATTAACATTTAGTTTTGGGTTCTTGACAATGTCACTTGGGAGTGCTCCCAATACTCGATCATTAAAAACCTTGAACATGTTGTCAATTTTATTGGTCATCTCGCTTTGTTGTTTGAAATCGGCTTCAAACTAGGTCAAACGAGCTTTTTGAGATGCCATAAAATTAGACACTAATCCTTCAAGATTATTGGAGTTGTTGGAAGGATTGTTGTTTTAATTGGAAACAAATGGGTGGATTTGAAGAATTATTTTGAGATGAGTTTTGGTTTTGTTTCCACCTAAAGTTTGGATGATTCTTCCAATAGGGGTTGTATGAATCACCATAAGTGTTTTGCTCGGGTTTGAAAGTGAACCACTTATCTCTTGCTCCGTCGGTACGCGAGGATGCATAATCCGCAAAAGCTTATTCGGGGAGTTCCATGCAATCACGAGTGTCATGGGGACCACTACATAATTCTCATGAAGAAGTGATTTTGTTCACTTGACTTGGAGGTTTAGGAGCTTCATAGGATTTCATGAGAAACTTGACTTGGTCTTCAAGTTCCATGATCCTACGGTTGAAAATGCTTGAGTTATTCGAAGGCAAGGATATTGCCTTGACCATTTTTCTCAACTCGCGGGGGTCATTCCAACATTCGTTGTCATAGAGAGCAAGATCTTCTATGATTCCCCACGATTCTTCCGCATTCTAGTTACGTAGCTTGCCACCGGCCGCTTAGTCAATGGTTTGCCTTGTGGATTGATTGACATGATCATAGAAAATTTGGATTTTAAGCCAAAGATCAATGCCATAATGAGGGACTTTTTGGAGTAAGTCCTTGAAACGAGTCCACGCTTCATAAAGAGTTTCACCTTGACGTTGTTGGAACATCAAGATGCCATTCCTTAGCTTGGTAGTTCTCCCCGGTGGGAAAAATTGAGCGAGGAAACGAGAAGTGAGATCATCCTAAGATGTGATAGATCCCGCGGGTTAATTCTCAAGCCAATGACTAGCTTGGTCACATAGATAGAATTGAAAGAGACGCAATCGCGTTGTCTCTTGAGTGGCAACATCAAGGTCTATGGAATCTACAATTTTAAGGAAATCCTTGAGATGTTGATTTGGATCTTCAGAACGAAGTCCATGGAATGCACATCCGCTTTGCACCAACCGGATGGTGTCGGATCACAAAGGAGACACATTGGCTCTTTGGGGGAGCTCAATAGTGTTTCGAAAGCCTTGGTGGCTTGGTTTTGAGTACTCTCCTAGAGTATGGGCTCGAGGTGGGTCTGTGTTAATTGGTTTGTCTTGGTGGGGTTACTCTTGGTGTGGTTAGTGTGCTTAGCTGATGGGGTCAAAGATGCCTTCATTCACCATGGTGGCAAATGAGGAGAATTAAAAAACAAAGGGCATGAAGAAAAGATAGACTAAAGAAAGCTAGTAAAAAGAAAATAAAAATCTCACTTGATAGGAATCTAGTGGTAGACCTAAACGAGATAGAAATTGAACCTAAACAATAACTATTCCCTGGAAGCGGCGCCAAAAACTTGATGCGAGACGTGCAAGACCTCGAAAAGAAGTTTTACAATCCTCTAGGCAGTGTACCTAATCGCTGTAGTGTAGTATAGGTAAGACTCAGAGGAAAGTTCGTTCTTTAGGGGAATAGTGTCGTTAGGTCAAGATGTATGATGAGATAGGTCTAGAGATGAGGGATGATTCAATTTGTGTTTTTTTATATTTTATGAAACCAGTAAAAATCTCAGGTTTTGAAAGAGTGGGCGGAATTAGTTGCTAGTCAACTAACCCAAAACTAATAATAACTTGAAATTAAACTAATCACCGAGAAAGGTAAATTGGTGACTTCTTATGATAGGGAAAAGCGTGTTCACTTAGATTAAATTACTCCCTAGTTATCTCCTACTGATTTGTCGAATTGTCACATCCTTGTTTAAGTTGAAGCACTGTATTCCTTAATATTGGTCGTGGGGAGGTGCCGAAGTCCCCAACTTTATGAATCTTAGTCTCTCCTAAAAACCTTAATGTCTATTAAGGTTTCTAGGATCTACAAGCCGTAATTCATGCAATAAATACAACGAGAAAAACCGATAGTGCACTCTACGGTTGCGTTTCTATGACGTTCAAGCTAGTTGCATATTAGAGGTCAGCCAGTTTTCTTACCCTAACGCGAAGCAATCAACTACACAAGAGACGACAAATTAGTTATCAACAACTAGGTTTCATTAGATCTAAGCAAACACAAATAAACTTAAGCTAGCATGTTAAAGAGAAGAGAAGATAAACAAGTAACCAAACAACACATAAACATATTGAATGATTAAACGAATAACTTATCTTCAATGAAACATATGTTTTGGGGGCTGAAGAACCCTTACAAATGCTGCCAAATTCGTCCACAAAACCCTTCTCCAAGATGTTACACGAATTAATGAAAACATACGAAAGTATATATAGGATTACAACTCTGACAGCGTCAGCTTATAGGTTCTGACACCGTCAGCTCATCGTGATTAGGGTTTCGTCTTGTGCAAGTCGCCGTTATGACGGTATCCCCTTGTAACCTCTGATGTCGTCATGTTATGCCTGATGCCATCCTTTAGTAAGTGTCTGGTCCGTCTCTAGTTAGCTTAACACGTCACTCTCATCTTCAATTAACACCTGACGACGTCAGGTTGAAGATCTTCAGAATTCATCTGAGGCGTCTCTTGTTAATCTTGAACCAAAAATCCAGCTTTAGCAACAAGTGACAGCATCACGTTGTAGCGTGTGACGCTGTCAGATCTCCATATCCGACAGAATTAGCGACTTCATCGTTTTCTTCACTTTTTGTCCAAATACGCCTAAAAAGTGCTGATTTCCAGTATTGGTCAAGATTTGCAAGGCCTCGAAAAGAAGTTTTACAATCCTCTAGGCAGTGTACCTAATCGCTGTAGTGTAGTATAGGTAAGACTCGGATGAAAGTTCGTTCTTTTGGGGAATAGTGTCGTTAGGTCAAGTTAGGTCAAGATGTATGAGGAGATAGGTCTAGAGATGAGGGATGATTTTTTTTTTTGTTTTTTTATATTTTATGAAAGCAGTAAAAATCTCGGGGTTTGAAAGAGTGGGTGGAATTACTTGCTAGTCAACTAACCTAAAACTAATAATAACTTGAAATTAAACTAATTAACGAGAAAGGTAAATTGCTGACTTCTAATGATAAGGAAAAGCGTGTTCACTTAGATTAAATTACTCTCTAGTTATCTCCTACTGATCTGTCGAATTGTCACGTCCTTGTTTTAGTTGAAGCGCTGTATTCTTTAATATTGGTCGTGGGGAGGTGCCGAAGTCCCCAACTCTATGAATCTTAGTCTCCCCTAAGAACCTTAAATTCTATTAAGTTTTCTAGGATCTACAAGCCACAATTCATGCAATAAATACAACGAGAAAAACCGATAGTGCAATCTACCGATGCGTTTCTAAGATGTTCAAGCTAGTTACATATAAGAGGTCAGCCAGTTTTCTTAGCCAAACGCGAAGCAATCAACTAAACAAGAGACGACAAATCAATTATCAACAACTAGGTTTCATTAGATCTAAGAAAACACAAATAAACTTAAGCTAGCATGTTAAAGAGAAGAGAAGATAAACAAGTAATCAAACAACACATAGACATATTAAATGATTAAACGAATAAATGATCTTCAATGAAACATATGTTTTGGGGGCTAAAGATGTTAAGTTTATGGAAAAATATTAAAGGTGTATGACTAGAATCGAACTCGGGACCATGGGAATGAACACATTACGTAATGTACAATAATTAATATATATAAACCGTTATATATTTAATTATTTGAGCACAAATAACGACTAACGGACGTTAAGTAATTAACGGGAATTGACTAACGACCGTTAGTGAATAAAGGAAGGACTATAGGTGTAGTTAGAGGAGCAAGAAAGTTCTAGAATCTCTTGGGGGGTACAGAAGCGATCGGCCTAGGGTTAACAAGCCCAATCCAAGTCAAACTTGTCCTCCAAGATTAGCACACTATAAATACAAGGCTTAGGGGTTATTGTTTCTTGATCTTTGCACTCTTGCTATAACCCTAAGTCTTGTTTTTCTCTTCTTCTTCTTATTGCCGATCGAATCATAAACCCTTAGGGTTTGATCGATCAAAGTTTTTCTTGAACAAAAATTGTTTTGGTTTCTTGTGTTTATTACTAGCATAATCATTAGTTCGGTTATAGTACGTGTGTACAAGACTATGGTATAAACTCACTATAGTTTATACATCTTGGATTGAGATACAAAACGGTAAGGGGTATCTCGCTAATCCACCTTTGTTAATTTGAAGAAGAAGATTAAAGTTTGATCCTTGTTCTTGCTAGGTTCAAATGTACGTTACTTTTATTATTCGGTTAATCTTTATATGTTAAATATGATCCTACGCTTTCGCATACGTGCTTGATTGATATTAGAATAAATATATGATAGTCATGGTATTAAAATTCTAACAGTGGCATCACGAGCCGTTTTAACATGTAATTGTATTACCGAAACACATAAAAATTGAATCTTGATTAGGATTACATGTTACTCGATTGTTTTTTAGGGTTTAGAACATAAAAAAAAATTGAAACCCTAATTTTTTTTTTGGGGGGAGGGGGGCGAGCCCTCTTTATTAAAAATTAGTTTTGGAACCCTAAATTAGGAACATGTTTATGTGTGTAAAGGGTTACGTATCTTGTGACTTGTAATTAATCCATGATGAAACATGCATGTTTATCATGGATTAGGGTTTAAATTAATTGTTAAGTTGTTTGTCACATGTAATAAGATAGATCTAAAATTGGGGAAGACCTCAATTAATTAAATTAATGAATCTATTTATGTGCTACTTGGTATATATTTGCTAGGACTTACGCATCCAAATTGTTTGGTGTATGTGGTCCATTAGTACCATTTGCTCGAAAACCAATGGGAGTCTTAGTTAAATATATGCATATTAAAACCATAGATAGATTATTAATAGGATTTTATCAAAAGGTTTGCATGTGGCTACATGATTTAATTGTTAAGATTATGTGTTATTATTTGGTTATTTATTTAATATTTAATATATATATATATATATATATATATATATATATATATATATAAATTATATTAATATGACGAATTGTAAGCAAGAAAAGGGTAATTTTCGAATAGAAAATAAATTGACCGAATAACAATGAAACTATGATGTGATAAATTATATATTGCAAAGTCTTATGTGCCGACAGTGGTTCGCTTCGCATGGTAATTTGCTCCTAGGCGAGACTAGCAATATTATAGTTTATAACATATTTTTTTTAAGACTTATAATCATAAAATTTTAATTGAGTGATGAGTTTTGTACCAATAGTGTGAACGGCTCACCCAGTTTAGACAAACTATAAGAAGGGTATAAGGAGGCTTGACATTAAATTGTCATCCGAAAGAGACGCGTTTTTAATTAGCCTTCGGGCGGACGTTTGTCTCTCCGCTCCTTTGTGCGTCTAATTGGAGCTACCAAGTAAGCTATTTTTTTGTACAAAATCATCTTAAGAGTGAATTGACCTCAATTTCACGCGCCACTTTTGTGGTAATTATTTGAATAACTTGGGTCTTTTGACTCATGCAGCAGTAGGATATAGTGGGAGATAATTGTAGGTAATTCTTTGATTGGTGAACCCAATACCTCAATTAAAACTTTGTTGATTTAAATCTTAGCCTAATTGGTAAATAAAAACGTTTTGAAAACTTATGATACGAAGATGTGTGCATGCTTCTTCGTACATATTTTGATTGACACATCAAAATAAATACCCTAAAATTTAAGTCCATGCTATCTAATTATAAGAAACACTTGGAGTTAATATTTAGCGTAACTGAGACCTTGCCTAGATATTAATGACGAGGTAAATTTTCATTATGCGTGAGACCAGTAATGGAGAATTTGCAGTTTCTAAATTAGACGACTTAATTAAGTTGTTAGTGAGACCTAGAAACTAAAGGCATGAGATGGGAAGAAACATGCTTACTTTGCAAATTGTATTTGGCAAATGTAATTCCCATAATGATCTAGGAGTCGGAAATTGTTTGCCGATTATTGTACGATAGGTTACCATCTTTTGTACATTCACTACTAGCAGATCAACTGATGTAGTGAAACTATGAAAATTTGGATCCTAGTTTTTCAAGAAGATTAAATGGTTATATGTATATTTCCTGGGTAATTTTCTTTTCTTGAAAATTGTATTATTAGAATACTAATATTTGAAATTTTTCTGTAGAAATGGCTCAACCCAAAAATGTTGTACTAAGTTCTGCTTTCAAAAACCACTTTGAAAGGGAAAAATTGACTGGCCCAAATTTCAATGACTAGCATAGGTCACTCAGGATTGTCTTGAGAGTGTCCAAAAAGCTGGAATATTTGACTAAGCCTTGCCCTCAAGAGCCAGCTGCTACTGAATCTGAAGAGGTCCGAGCAGCATGGCAATTGGAGTTCTAAAAGCACAATGAAGTTGCATGCTTGATGCTCGGAAGTATGGTCCCCAAGTTGCAAAAGCAGTTTGAGAACTATTTTCCTAAAGATATGCTGGAAGAACTCCAAAAGACTTATGAGAAGCCAACAGCTTTTGAACTGTATAATTTGATCGATCAATTGCAGCTGCAAGCAGGGGGAAGGTAAACATGTTCGTGATCATGTGTTGGAAATGAAAATATACATGGACCAACTACACCAGATCAACTATGTCTATCCTGAGAATGTGTGTGTGAACCTAATCAATAGGTCATTGAACAAGGATTTTAAGGGTTTTGTTCAAAACTATAACATGCATTGCTCAGGGAAGATAGTCACAGAATTGCTCACAATGCTTGTGGACTATGAAAAGGGTTTACCAAACAAGGCACCTACTCCTCAGGTATTAGCTATACAAGGAGGTAGGATCCAAAAGCCAAAACCGCAGGCGAATAAAAAGGGTAAGGGTAAGGTTGACAAGGGTAAACAAGTTAAGGCCTATCAACCTATGCCCAAGCATAACAACCCTAAGAAGAACAAGGTGAATCTGAACAAGAAGGATCAGTCTTGTCACCACTGCCATGAGGTAGGACATTGGAAGCGGAACTGTCCACTCTACCTCGAGGAGTTGCGTGTGAAAAAGATGAAGGTTGAGGATGGGAAATCCAGCACTTCAGGTAACTTTTTCATGATTGAATTATTTTCATTAACTCATAAAATAAATTCCTAGGTATACGATACTGGATGTGGTATTCATATTTGCAATACACTGCAGGGATTTAGAGTTGAAAAGAGACTGGCCTATGGGGAACAATATCTGCACGTGGGCAATGGAGCACATGCAGCTGTTGAAGCTATAGGAATATTTAAATTAGTTTTGCCTTCGGGCTTAGTACTGTTGTTGAATAATTGTCATTATGCACCTACTATTGTTAGAGGTGTTGTCTCCTTTTCGTGTTTATTGGATATTGGTTTTCAACATACTGTTTCAAGCAATGGAATTTCTGTTTCGTTAAATAATGTTTTTTTTATTTTAATGCTATTGCTGTGAATGGTGTATTTGAGATTGATATGAATGAATGCAATGATTATAATTCGATGTATAGCATCAATAATAAGAGAGTCAAGAATGTCTTGGATTCATCTATCTTTGGCATTGTCGACTTGCTCACATAGGCAAGACTCGTATGCAAAAGCTGCAACGTGATGGGCTTTTGCAAGATATCAATGATGAATCATTTGATAAATGCGAATCTTGTATATCTAGGAAGATGACAAAGAAACCTTTCAATAATCGTATGGAAAGGGCTGATGATCTACTTGGTTTGATACATACTGATGTATGTGGACCACATAGACATGTGTCAATGAGAGGTGCTAGCTACTTCTTAACCTTTACTGATGATTTCAGCCGTTATGGATATGTTTATTTACTTAAACATAAATATGAGGTGTTTGAAACATTTAAGGTTTTCAAAGCAGAAGTAGAATTGCAACTTGGAAAGAAGATTAAAGCTCTTTGATCTGACAGAGGTGGTGAATACCTGAGTCAAGAGTTTAAAGGTTATTTAGCTGAGAATGGAATTTTTCAGCATCTCACATCTCTTTATACTCCACAACAAAATGGTGTATCTGAGAGAAGGAATCGTACATTGTTGGACATGGTGCGATCAATGTTTAATCTTACAACTCTTCCTTTATCCTTTTGGGATTATGCATTGGAATTTGCGATTCGCATATTAAATATGGTTCCTACCAAGAAGGTTGATAAGACACCTTATGAGTTATGGTTTGGGAAAACGCCTAACTTGTCTTATTTAGAGGTCTGAGGTTGCGAGGCATTTGTTAAACGTGACTCAGTAGATAAACTCCAACAGAGATCTATAAAGTGTATCTTTGTAGGATACCCAAAGGAAACGATAGGTTACTACTTTTACAACGCACCTGAAAACAAATTAATTGTTGCTAGGTATGGAGATTTTCTTGAAAAAGATCTCATATCTCAAGATTTCAGTGGGAGGATCTATGATCTGGAAGATGATCAAGAGGATACATTACCTTCTGAAAACACTAGCGAACTTCCTGTGGAACCTGAAATTCTTGGTCCTCCACCGGAAGTTGTTCCCATTCGCAGATCTACAAGGACTGTGAAAGCACCTGAACGTCTATGTCTTAACGTAGAAGTTGAGGAAACTATATTAGGAGATCTTAGAGAACCTGCTAATTATACAGCTGCCATGAATGATCCTGAAAGGGATAAATCGCAGATTGCTATGAATGGGGAAATGCAATCCATGAAAGATAATGAAGTCTGGATTGAAGTAGACCTTCCTCCCAATGCCAAGGTAGTTGGAAGTAAGTGGCTCTTCAAGAATAAAACTGACATGGATGGCAATGTACACACCTATAAGGCCCGTTTGGTAGCTAAAGGGTTTACCCAAACATATGGTGTTGACTATGAGGAGACCTTTTCTCCTGTAGCTGACATAAGGGCTATTAGGATTCTCATAGCCATAGCAGCGTACTAGGATTATGAGATTTGGAAAATGGATGTCAAAACCGCCTTCTTAAATGGTCGCCTAGATGAAGACATCTATATGGCGCAGCCTGAGGGGTTTGTGAATCCAGAATTTCCAAACCGTGTATGCAAACTTCAAAGATCCATTTATGGATTGAAGCAAGCATCACGACAATGGAATAAGAGATTTGATGAAGAAATAAAAGGTTTGGATTTATTCAAAATCTTGATGAGCCATGTATATATCATAAAGCTAGTGGGAGTGATGTTATTTTCCTAGTCCTATATGTTGATGACATATTAATCATGGGTAAAAATATTCCAAGATTGGAAGAGGTGAAAGCCTATCTTGGGAAATGTTTTTCCAAGAAGGATCTAGGAGAAGCAGCATACATTCTGGGAATCAAGATCTATAGAGGTAGATCAAGGCAGTTGATTGGATTAAGCCAAAGTGCTTACATTGATAAAATATTGAAGAGATTCAATATGCAAAATTCTAAGAAGGGATATTTGCCGATGCAAGAACAACATGGCTTAAGTAGCAAAGCTTGTGCTTCAACACCTGAAGAGGTGGCACACATGAAGAGAGTCCCTTATGCTTCGGCTGTGGCATCTATTATGTATGTGGTGAGATGTACAAGGCCCGATGTGGCGTTTGCTCAAAACATAACCAGTCGATATCAGCAGAATCCAAGTGAACTCCACTGGACTGTTGTTAAACATATTCTCAAGTACTTGAGAGCTACAAGAGATATGTTTTTAGTATATGGGGAAAATCCAGAAGAAGAACTTGATGTTACAGGTTACCGCGATGCTTCCTGGAAATATGATAAAGATGATACGAAGTCTCAGACGGGTTATGTCTTTATCATTAATGGAGGAGCTGTGGATTGGAAGAGCAAGAAGCAGAGTACCATAGCGATGTCTGCAACAGAAAGTGAGTATATTGCTGCCTCAGAAGCTGCAATGGAAGCTGTCTGGATTAGGAAGTTCGTTTCAGGGCTTGGAGTTATGCCCTCAATCAAAAGACCTATAAAGATGTATTGTGACAATTCAGCCGCAATTACATTTGCTAATGAACCTGGAATCATGAAGGGCACCAAAAATTTCACGATTAAATATCACTATATTAGAGAACAAGTAGAGATAGGTGAAATCGAGTTACTCAAAGTTCACACAGATAACAACCTAGCTGATCCTTTAACGAAGGCTTTACCTAGTGGAAAGCTTAATCAACATGCTGAAGGCATAGGACTTCATTTAGCTAGTAGTTTCATGCCCATCTGTGATTAGTGTTTGGATCATGGGATGTTTTGAACAATTATTATTTTAATGGAATAAAATACTTGTTATGTTTGATTATCATTTTCTTAATAATATATCCTGTATTTGCATGTTTAAATCCTTGAATATATTGATTATTCTAAATTGTCCTTGTCGATTAATGATATGGGAATATCATTAAATTAAGGCAAATCTGAGTATTGGTAGAATATACTTGAAAGTATATTGATGTGTTGTCATGCCAATTTCACATGATATTCAATGAATTGAATATAGGACTTATCCCAACTTCATGAGTTTACTTTATGGATCTTGTCATCAAGTAAATCATGTTTATATAGTTATCCTCAGACTTGAGATACCAGATAACTGCCATGGATGTAGTGCATTTTTGTGAAGCAATTTACCGCTATACGTAACTGGTAGCTATAAGGATTGTTTTCAGGAGTGTTGCAAAGTTCATGGGTTATGCTCGTAGTCAAGAGAGAATTTGTTCCTTCAAATTTGTTTGAAGTTTAATACTGCTGGGCCCCTCGTAGGGTTGACAAGATGTATGTGTGGCCACACCCAAGATCTCCCCTGAATATGTTCAGAAGATTTGGTAATCTTGCTTAATCCTAAACAACGAGAAACAGAATGGTTAATAAAGAATGACTGAGATCCATATCTTTATTAATGTAGTATTAGAAACAAAATGATGAGTATGATGATGAATCATCGAATGGTTTTTCCAGGAGACCACCACCCGAATTGAACTAGGGGCATTGGCATGTTGCTAGACGCTATCCAATGTCATTACACTATTAATAGATGTCCAAGTGGGAGCTGTTAAGTTTATGGACAAATATTAAACGTGTATGACTAGAATCGAACTCGGGACCATGGGATTGAACACATTACGTATGAGGAATTAATGTACAATAATTAATACATATAAACCATTATATATTTAATTATTTAAACACAAATAACAACTAACGGACATTACGTAATTAACTGGAATTGACTAACGACCGTTAGTGAATAAAGGAAGGACTATAGGTGTAATTAGAAGAGCAAGAAAGTTCTAGAATCCCTTGGGGAGTATAGAACTGATCGGCCTAGGGTTAACAAGCCCAATCCAAGTCAAACTTGTCCAACAAGATTAGCACACTATAAATACAAGGCTTAGGGGTTATTGTTTCTTGATCTTTGCACTCTTGCTATATCCCTAAGTCTTATTTTTGTCTTCTTCTTCTTATTGCCGATCGAATCATAAACCCTTAGGGTTTGATCAATCAAAGTTTCTCTTGAACAAAAATAGTTTTAGTTTCTTGCGTTTATTGCTAGCATAATCATTAGTTCGGTTATAGTACGTGTGTACAAGACTGTGGTATAAACTCACTATAGTTTATACATCTTGGATTGAGATACAAAATGGTAAGGGGTATCTCGCTAATCCACCATTGTTAATTTGAAGAAGAAGATTAAAGTTTGATCCTTGTTCTTGCTAGGATCAAATGTACGTTACTTTTATTATTCGGTTAATCTTTATATGTTAAATATGATCCTACGCTTCCGCATATGTGTTTGATTGATATTAGAATAAATATATGATAGTCATGGTATTAAAATTCTAACAGAAGAACCCTTACAAAAGCTGCCAAATATTCGTCTACAAAACCTTACTCCAAGATGTTACACGAATTAATGAAAACATACGAAAGTATATATAGGATTACAACTCTAACGGCGTCAGCTTATAGGTTCTGACGCTGTCAGCTAGCCTGATAAGTGTTTCGTCTTGTGCAAGCTGCCGTTATGACGGCGTCACCTTGTAACCTCTGACGCCATCACGTTATGTCTGACACCATCCTTTAGTAAGTGTCTGGGCCGTCTATTATTAGCTTAACACGTCACTCTCATCATCAATTAACACCTGACGCTGTCAGGTTGCAGATCTTCAGAATTCATCTGTGGCGTCTCTTGTTAATCTTGAACCAAAAATCTAGATTTAGCAACAAGTGACGGCGTCACATTGTAGCGTGTGACGGCGTCACATTGTTGCGTGTGACGCCGTCAGATCTCCAGATTTTCCATCCCAAGTACCTAAAATGCAAAAAGAAACGATTTGAGGAAATATTTGATCATATTAATACGATTTTGGGCTTAAATGACCCCTTAAAAAGGTATAAAATAAATCCTTATCAAATACAAAAACTTGATGCGAGATTTGCAAGACCTCGAAAAGAAGTTTTACAATCCTCTAGGCAATGTACCTAATCGCTGTAGTGTAGTATAGGTAAGACTCAGAGGAAAGTTCGTTCTCTAGGGGAATAGTGTCATTAGGTCAAGATTTTTGATGAGATAGGTCTAGAGATGAGGGATGATTCTTTTTGTGTTATTTTATATTTTATGAAAGCAGTAAAAATATCGGGTTTTGAAAGAGTGGGCGGAATTAGTTTCTAGTCAACTAAACCAAAACTAATAATAACTTGAAATTAAACTAATTAACGAGAAAGGTAAATTGGTGACTTCTTATGATAGGGAAAAGCGTGTTTACTTAGATTAAATTACTCCCTAGTTATCTACTACTGATCTGTCTAATTCTCACGTCCTTGTTTTAGTTGAAGCGCTGTATTCTTTAATATTGGTCGTGGGGAGGTGCCGAAGTCCCCAACTCTATGAATCATAGTCTCCCCTAAAAACTTTAAAGTCTATTAAGTTTTCTAGGATCTACAAGCAGCAATTCATGCAATAAATACAACGAGAAAACCCGATAGTGCAATCTATGGTTGCGTTTCTAAGACGTTCAAGCTAGTTACATATAAGAGGTCAGCCATTTTTCTTAGCCTAACGCGAAACAATCAACTAAACAAGAGATGAGAAATCAATTGTCAATAACTAGGTTTCATTAGATCTAAGCAAACACAAATAAACTTAAGCTAACATGTTAAAGAGAAGAGAAGATAAACAAGTAATCAAACAACACATAGACATATTGAATGATTAAACGAATAACTTATCTTCAATGAAACATATGTTCTGGGGGCTGAAGAACCCTTACAAAAGCTGCCAAATTCGTCCACAAAACCCTACTCCAAGATGTTACACGAATTAATGAAAACATATGAAAGTATATATAGGATTACAACTCTGAAACTTATAGGTTCTGACGCTGTCAGCTCACTGTGATTATGGTTTCGTCTTGTACAAGTCGCCGTTATGACGGCGTCACCTTGTAACCTCTGACGCCGTCACGTTATGTCTGACACCATCCTTTAGTAAGTGTCTGGGCCGTCTCTTGTTAGCTTAACACGTGACTCTCATCTTCAATTAACACCTGACGCTGTCAGGTTGTAGATCTTCAGAATTCATCTTAGGCGTCTCTTGTTAATCTTGAGCCAAAAATCCAGCTTTAGCAACAAGTGACGGCATCATGTTGTAGCGTGTGACGCCGTCAGATCTCCTTATCTGACAGAATTTCGCGACTTCGTCGTTTTCTTCACTTTTTCGTCGACTTTAGGCTTAAATGGCCCCTTAAAAAGGTACCAAATAAATCCTTATCAAATACAAAAGCTTGATGCGAGATTCGCAAGACCTCAAAAAGAAGTTTTATAATCCTTTAGGCAGTGTACCTAATCGCTGTAGTGTAGTATAGGTAAGACTCAGAGGAAAGTTCGTTCTCTAGGGGAATAGTGTCGTTAGGTCCAGATGTACGATGAGATAGGTCTAAAGATGAGGGATGATTCTTTTTGAGTTTTTTTATATTTTATGAAAGCAGTAAAAATCTAGAGTTTTGAAAGAGTGGGCGGAATAAATTGCTACTTAACCAACCCAAAACTAATAATAACTTGAAATTAAACTAATTAACGAGAAAGGTAAATTGGTGACTTCTTATGACAGGGAAATGCGTGTTCACTTAGATTAAATTACTCCCTAGTTATCTCCTACTAATCTGTCAAATTGTCACGTCCTTGTTTTAGTTGAAGCGATGTATTCATTAATATTGGTCGTAGGGAGGTGCCGAAGTCTCCAACTCTATGAATCTAAGTCTCCCCAAAAACCTTAAAGTCTATTAAGTTTTCCAGGATCTACAAGCCGCAATTCTTGCAATAAATACAATGAGAAAAACCGATAGTGCACTCTACGGTTGCGTTTCTAAGACGTTCAAGCTAGTTACATATAAGAGGTTCATAGTTATAGATATAGCAGTTTTAAATTTCAAGTTTCCCGTTAGATAAAAGAGTCACTTGAGGACAAATGACAATTCGATCTTCCGGAGTCGTATTCCATGGCGAGATTTGAATTGAGATTTACGTTTGTGTTTTTAGTTTTAATGCTTGATTGTCGAATATTTTTGTATTTTATAAAAGATTTAAAAGCTAGATAGATAAATAAAAGAAAACTACGAGCAAAACACTAATATAAGAACTAAAAAGATAATAATAAAGGATATGCTTGTCAAATGAGGTGAAAATATCATTAAGTATGAATTATCGTTTAAAGGGGTGAATTAATACCCGTTTTAAAAACCATTTTCTCACAACGTTGGTTTATTTTGAAAACAATTTTTAATCTTGGTAATAATCACTAGATTTAAATAATTGATTATCGTAACGGCTTTTGCCCGTTAAAACAATCAAGTAAATAAATCCGGAAATTAATAACACCAACAATAATAAGCATATTAAAATAATAAAATAAACTACAACTAAAGAAAGAAAGAGAATAGAACCCGGCGAACAAGATGAGACTAATTAACCACCCGATCTTATAAACTAAACAAACCATAAAGTTTACTTCTTAAAGAGCTTTAATATAACCAAATAGTTAATAAAGTTTGTGACTTTATTAACTAATTAGCTTTATCAAGACTAAAAAGTAATAAACTTTAGTAATAAGCTAGCTTATAAAACCCTTAAGCTCCTCGCCTTAGATGAGATGATGAGAAACTAAGAAAAGATCAAAACTTTATAAGGGATTATAACAAATAAGCAGTAATATGAATTAAGTAAGCTATGGAAAAGCTTATTGATTTAAATAGTACTAAACTTTAATATTAATAAGCTAAGAATAAGCAATCTAAATAACTAAACTAGATCAAATAAGCTATAGAAAAGCTAACTGGATCTAGAAGTACTAGTATTAAACCTAATAAGCTAAAAAGCTAATAGATCTAAAACTAGTAATGAAAACTAATAAAGGTGAAAACTTTTTATGAAATAAGCACTAAAAACTAATAAAGATTAAAACTTTGTTAATAAAAACTACTAATTTGTGAACTTTTAAATCTTTTTATGAAATAAGCATTAATTAAAACTTTGTTAATTAGCTAAAAAGTTTTGAACTTTATAATCTAAAAACATAAAACTAATAAGTTCATAGAAGAAATTTTTATAAAAAGATGATTAGAAAAGATGAAAGTGAAGATTAAGTGGGTAAAATTGATTAACTAAAACATTAAAATAAAAGCTTGAATTTAAAAAAACATCAACATAAACTAATAATGATTAAAACCTTAGCATAAATAAAGATCAATACAAAGTTTTATGAATCAAGAACTCACTAAATCTAATCTAATCTAATCTAAAAAATAAAAAAAATAACAAAGAAAAGAAAAAAATGAAGTTCCCATCGTCCGGTGATGTCCTCTTCTTATATGTATTTTCCAAATCTTCTTCTCCAAGCCAAGATATATGACTTAACAATTGCCACTTGTCAGCAAGTAAGAGGCACACAACCAAGGGCAATACAGTCATTGCGTACCAGAAATTAGGGGTAAATAAGTACTTTCGCTTGGCCAGAATAATTATGAAACTCAATTAGTGCAGGAATGGGTCTCGAACCCTGGACCTCATGCACAACTCAACAATTCTCCAACCACTAGACCAATCCAACTTTTGTTATATATGTTGCAATTCTTTCATTTTAACCTCTGTTTCTGCTGATCCAATTTTTATCCAAATATTTAGTAATAATCTTCGTTCGGGCTTTGTTTAATCTTTTGCAATTCCGTCTTTTTCCTCGATGCTCCAAATAAAATTATTGTTGGTCTCGTAATTTCGTGCTCTTTCCAATAGAGTGCTCGAGTTATTACCGTTTTTGCTTTGTTTTCAAACCCTTGTACCTGCAAGACATAATAACACAAACCAAACATATTTGCTATATAATTTCACACATTTTATGGTTATTAGTTTATTTTTAGCGTGTTTTCTGGTATAAAAATGATGTGTGTTTAAGCACACATCAGAAATCCCCCACACTAAGCCACTGTTGGTCCCTCACGCAATGTTTATTACACACGTAGTAAAAGAAAATCTTTAAACCCCCTTAACTAAAAATCCCTCACATCAAACAAGAACAGAAATATATAAATCAAGGGGTATAAAAATCTTTTAATTTGAAAACGCCCCGTTTTAACCGTTAAATTATAATAATAAAAAGAAGATAATAAGAAATTCTTCAAAACATATAAGAGGCTTTAAGAATGAGAAACTCGCAAACTGGGAGTTTCCATGAGATAAATACCATCATCCTCGATTTTCACAATCCCCAAACCAAGCTTAAAACGAAATCACAGCTATAAAATTTGATGCTAACACTACCCATAGATGCTAATTGTGTACGCACAGCTACTTCTTGCTCCCTTATTCCTAGTTCCTCTATGGATTTTATTTAGAACAACGAGTTTTCCTTATTTCGATATATTTTATTCCGATAAAGGCACCCGGTTTAGACAATACTTAGTTTGAAATCCTTCCCTAGAGAACTGCTGCATATAGAAATAAGGTCCACATCAAGGTCTTAATTTAACACGATTTAGGGGATATCCTTTTTATTTCATCCGAAACAACTCATCTACGAGTCCAGAGACAGAAGCTTTATTTAGATATCCCCGGAGTCGAAATTTGGCCTTATTATTATTATTAAAGCAATATTAGCCCTCGGCCCTTTAAACAACTGAGACAACGGGAGTGAACCGTCAGGAAACAGTAGTCTTATTTCGACCTTAGGAATTTCCTCCACCTTTTTGAAGTATGAGACAACGGGAGTGAACCGTCAAGAAACAGAAAACTTTTATCGGCTTTGGATAATTATTATTATTATTACCTCCACCCTTTAAACAACTGAGTCAACGGGAGCGAACCGTCAGGAAACAATAGTCTTATTTCAGCTTTGTTTTATCACACATTTATTAGGGGCCAAATCCCGACTCCTGCGGTCTTTCAACATCCGAAACAATAGCAGCTAACTATCTGGAATCAGTTGTATTATTTCCCCGCAACACTGACAGTACCTTGATGTGTACCCAATTTCCATAAGCAGGAGTTCTCTAAAAAAGGAGTAAAAACTAAGAATTGTAAAAACCGTGCATCTTTAATTATTGGAAACTTTATTTTTAAGGTGTTATTTAGCTGGTGGGAGCAAAAAGCCACAAATAACCTCTATAAGCTCTAAAGAGATCCAACTACTCCACGATTAGCATCTAACTTATATTCAACTCTATCATTTTTCATTCTTTGCAAAAATTTTAAGTCTTGCAAACGCTAAGTCTCGAAAGCTAAGGGAAAAGATAGAGTGCAATACTCAATCAAGTCAGAATCTCCCTTGTTCTAGCCTACGGTCCTACTTATTTACACATATATAATAATTATTTTTGATCATTTTTTTTTCATTTTTTTTTCACAAAAATTCAAACAAATATATAGGTTAAAACGGGGTTGCGTGGGACACAGACAATGCAAAGGTTTGAAAATTTTTGAAAATTTCGATAGAAATCCCCCCCCCCCCACACACTTAGAACTGAACATTGGCCTCAATGTTCAAAAATATCGGGTGTCACCCCCACACTTAGGAAAGGAAAAGGCAAATGCTTAAAATTACAAGTGTGAAAGGGAAAAACTATATCAGATAAGCGCATATGATAAAGGATATCCCTAAATATAACAATGAATATGATCGGAGACCGAGTGTTGGAGTGTTTGAAAACAAGCACGGAGGTCTTCACGATCATAGAGAATCCTGCAAGCAAAAACGGGAAACCACAAAACACAACATGGAGAGAAGCACTCCCCCACACTAATCCGAATACCACATCACACTTATTCAAAATAAAAAGAAAAATAAAATAAAATAAAGATAGATAACACGGGTTGCCTCCCGAGAAGCGCTTGTTTTTGTTCGAGTCTCTAGCTTGACTCTAGGGTTACTTACTTCTAAGGTCATGGTTACATCCATCACTTAGTGTTAAGCTTGGATGGTAAAAGCGATACAACACCTCCTTAGGTGAGTATGCCACCTGACGGGGTAATGATGTATGGTGAAATCTATCAAAAGGTCTATCCATTACCCGCGTCACATCACCCAACTGTGTCAGGGAGAAGAAAGGATCAAATCTTCCCACTTCCCTTAAGCAAATTTGCTTAGATTCGGGAAGTGGTATAACTAGTAGGGTGGACTCATCAATTAATGGTGTTGACTTAGAATGGTCCAAGCTACTCAAATCCTCAAACTCATCATCAAAATTTTTATTATCAATTCTTAATGTAAAGTCATCATTAAAATCAAATAGAGGGTTTGATATAGTCGCATCGAAAGATCTAGAAATCGAATCAGAATTACCTAAAGGTTCATCAGACATCGTTGGGATAGGAACAAGGTCTTTGACTAAAATTCTTAGAAGTTGTTTAACCATATGTCTAGGTAAGTCAATTTCCTTTTCCTCCATTAATAGGGTGACTAATTGTTCTCTTAAAGGTGAATTGACATCGAATTTTTCATCCCCTAAAACATCAAGTCTAAGTGAGGGCGGTGTGTATGCTAGTGGTGGAGATGGGATATGTGTGGTACTTTGTGGGCTAAAAATATGCACCTCGTCCAATTTAGTCTCCAAATCTACCTCGTCACTCCCCTCCGGTTCTTCTAGGTCAATATGAGGATTGGGCATTTGAGTTTTAAGAACCATCTCCTGAATACGGTCAATTTCTAATTGAAGATGTTGTTGATCAATAAAAAATTGTTCAGACCATTTTAGACTTTCTTCTAGTGAAATAGACAAAAAAATCTTGCATATTTATCTCACTATGAGGGGGTAACTGGTTAATATAGGTCTGTGGAGGTTGGTCAAAATAAGGTAAGTCATAATTGCTACAAGGGACATGCTCATAGACAAGCGGGTTCTTAGTTTGAAAATCAGAGCTAAAGTGAGGACCTCCACAAAACTCACAACAGTACAACTACTGTGACTGACTCGGTGAATAAAATGGATATTGGTCAAAAGCAAAGTTTTGATTGTTACACGAAACCTGCTCATAGACAAGCGTGTTCCCCGTTTGACAATCAAAACATCGGTGAGGACTACCTCCACAAGACTCACACGAGTATGTCTCCATCTCGTGTTGCGAGGGCTGGTTGAAGAAGTTGGTTGTTTCATTGTAGGAATAGGGATTTTGGTCAATAACTGTTCCGACTACAGCTACAGTGCTACAACCGGGGCAATTTCCACCATTTAGAGAAACCGCACACCACTCACAACCATAAAGGTAAGAAGAAGACATAGAGAAGAATTAAACGATTATAAAGGAAAAGAGATAGAGAATTAAACAGATAAGAGGATAAAGAAGAATATTTTTAATTTTTGATAAAGGAAAATATTTTTGGCTTTTTGAATTTTTAAGAAAATAAACTTTCAAAAGAAAGGATCTTCAAGGCACCAACGCCAAACACAACGCAAAAATCTTAACGAATCTCCCCGGCAACGACCCCAAAAACTGATAGTTGTAGATATAGCAGTTTTAAATTTCAAGTTTCCCATTAGATAAAAGAGTCACTTGAGGACAAATGACAATACGATCTTCCGAAGTCGTATTCCATGGCGAGATTTGAATTGAGTTTTACGTTTGTGTTTTTAGTTTTAATGCTTGATTCTCGAATATTTTTGGATTTTATAAAAGATTTAAAAGCTAGATAGATAAATAAAAGAAAACTACGAGAAAAACACTAATATAAGAATTAAAAAGATAATAATAATGGATATACTTGTCAAATGAGGTGAAAAGATCATTAAGTATGAATTATCGTTTAAAGGGGTGAATTAATACCCGTTTTAAAAACCATTTTCTCACAACGTTGGTTTATTTTGAAAACAATTTTTAATCTTGGTAATAATCACTAGATTTAAATGATTGATTATCGTAACGGCTTTTGCCCGTTAAAACAATCAAGTAAATAAATCCGGAAATTATTAACTAACAATCTTCAATACCCGTTTAAAAAACTGTTTTCTCACAACGTTGGTTTATTTTGAAAATAATTTTTTATCTAGGTAAAATTACTAGACTTAATCAATTTTCCCAACAGCTTTTTCCCGTCAAGATTACCAAAATCAATCCAAGTAACCGAAGATTATTAATCAACAATTTCTAAGTTTTCGCACTTAATTTCACAAATCACCAACACTTAACAAGCATATATAAAATCTACTCACTACACATATTAACTAATCTAATAACACCAACAAAAATAAGCATATTAAACTAATAAGATAAACTACAACTAAAGAAAGAAACAGAATAGAACCCGGCGAACAAGATGAGACTAATTAACCACCCGATCTTATAAACTAAAAAAAACCATAAAGTTTAATTCTTAAAGAACTTTAATATAACCAAATAGTTAATAAAGTTTGTGACTTTATTAACTAATTAGCTTTATCAAGACTAAAAAGCAATAAACTTTAATAATAAGCTAGCTTATAAAACCCTTAAGCTCCTCGCCTTAGATGAGATGATGAGAAACTAAGAAAAGATCAAAACTTTATAAAGGATAATAACAAATAAGCAATAATATGAATTAAGTTAAGCTAGGAAAAGCTTATTGATTTAAAAAGTACTAAACTTTAATATTAATAAGCTAAGAATAAGCAATCTAAATAACTAAACTAGATCAAATAATCTATAGAAAAGCTAACTTGATCTAGAAGTACTGGTATTAAACCTAATAAGCTAAAAAGCTAATAGATGTAAAACTAGTAATGAAAACTAATAAAGGTGAAAACTTTTTATGAAATAAGCACTAAAAACTAATAAAGATTAAAACTTTGTTAATAAAAACTACTAATTTGTGAACTTTTAAATCTTTTTATTAAATAAGCATTAATTAAAACTTTGTTAATTAGCCAAAAAGTTTTGAACTTTATAATCTAAAAACATAAAACTAATAAGTTCATAGAAGAAATTTTTATAAAAAGATGATTAGAAAAGATGAAAGTAAAGATTAAGTGGGTAAAAGTGATTAACTAAAACATTAAAATAAAAACTTGAATTTAATAAACACATCAACATAAACCTATAATGATTAAAACCTTAGCTTAAATAAAGATCAATACAAAGTTTTATGAATCAAGAACTAACTAAATCTAATCTAATCTAATCTAAATAATAAATAATAAATAATAATAACATAGAAAAGAAAAAAATGAAGTTCCCGTCGTCTGGTGATGTCCTCCTCTTATATGTATTTTCCAAATCTTCATCTCCAAGACAAGATATATGGCTTAACAATTGCCACTTGTCAGCAAGTAAGAGGCACACAACCAAGGGCAATACAGTCATTGCGTACCAGAAATCAGGGGTAAATAAGTACTTTCGCTTGGCCAAAATAATTATAAATCAATTAGTGCAGGAATGGGTCTCAAACCCTGGACCTCATGCACAACTCAACAATGCTCCAACCACTAGACCAATCCAACTTTTGTTATATATGTTGCAATTCTTTCATTTTAACCTCCGTTTCTGCTGATCTAATCTTTATCCAAATATTTAGTAAAAATCTTCGTTCGGGCTTCGTTTATTCTTTTGCAATTCCGTCTTTTTCCTAGATGCTCCAAATAAAATTATCGTTGGTCTCGTAATTTCGTGCTCTTTCCAATAGAGTGCTCGGGTAATTACCGTTTTTGCTTTATTTTCAAACCCTTGTACCTGCAAGACATAATAACATGAACCAAACATATTTACAATATAATTTCACATATTTTATGGTTATTAGTCTATTTTTAGCGTGTTTTCTGGTATAAAAATGATGTGTGTTTAAGCACACATCAGATGTCAGCTAGTTTTCTTAGCCCAACGTGAAGCAATCAACTAAACAAGAGACGACAAATCAATTATCAACAACTAGGTTTCATTAGATCTAAGCAAACATAAATAAACTTGAGCTAGCATGTTAAAGAGAAGAGAAGATAAACAAGTAATCAAACAACACATAGACATATTGAATGATTAAACGAATAACTTATCTTCAATGAAACATATGTTTTGGGGGCTGAAGAACTCTTACAAAAGCTGCCAAATTTGTCCATAAAACCCTACTCCAAGATGTTACACGAATTAATGAAAACATACGAAAGTATATATAGGATTACAACTCTGATGGCGTCAGCTCTCCGTGATTAGGGTTTCGTCTTGTGCAAGTCGCCGTCATGACGGCGTCACCTTGTAACCTCTGACGCCGTCACGTTATGTGTGACGCCATCCTTTAGTTAGTGTTTGGGCCGTCTTTTTTTAGCTTAACACGTGACTCTTATCTTCATTTAACACCTGATGCCGTCAGGTTATAGATCTTCAGAATTCATCTGAGGCGTCTCTTGTTAATCTTGAACCAAAAATCCAGCTTTAGCAACAAGTGACGGCGTCACGTTATAGCGTGTGACGCCGTCAGATCTCCTTATCTGACAGAATTTCGCGACTTCATCGTTTTCTTTACTTTTTCGTCCAAATACGCCCAAAAAGTGCCGATTTCCAGATTTTTCGTCGTAAGTACCTAAAATGCAAAAAGAGACGATTTGAGGCAATATTTGATCATATTAATATGATTTGGGCTTAAATGACCCCTTAAAAAGGTACCAAATAAATCATTATCAAATATCCCTACACTTGGGATTTACTTGTCCTCAAGCAAGTATGCTTTTATCCTAATCAATTTACAAGTTAGGGGTCATTTTACATTAATATAAAAGTGATTACAACATACAATCGTTCCATGTTAGTCAAAATAAGCACGATGATTACATGCTAGCACCTCTCATAAAATGTTTCGATTCTCACATCTCTCGGGTGTATAAAGTTATATAACAAATGGAAACGGGAAAATATTACACTCTCTACCTGTCATAGCACATAGATTACCATAGGCTTGAGAACGGATCAAACCTCCACCACTTTGGCGTAAGCACCTAGGATAAACTATCAAAGAGGTCATTTAAAGGGTTGTAACGTTATGTGTAAGGGTATGGAAAAACACGGTTTTGTTGGATAAAGGGAAATTTACTGGTGGCAAGCCAATCATTTTAGTTAATTACATGTACAATAAGGCGTTGCTAAGCCAAGGCTCGACTTGACTCGCTAACTACTAACTTTTTTTTGTATTTTTTTTCTTGACACTATTTTGACTTAAACAAAAATAAAAGACGCGTGATGGTAGTCCGTATATTTTTTCTCTTGTCTTTTTCTACTTTTTTTTTTTTTTTTTTTTTATCAATTTTTCATTTTTTTTCTTTTTAACTTTTTTTTTTTGGTAGGGCAAGAGTGTATGCAATATATTATTATATATATATAATATATATATATATATATATATATATATATATATATATATATATATATATATATATATATTGCATACACTCTTGCCCTACCATCCAAAATAATACATCAAAGGGATTACTTGCAACCTCCCTACACATGAACTTATACATGAATATAACGACCTGAATCAAAACACTTGGAGTACTTTAAACATTGACGCACATATGGGGGTAATAATCATTGACATTCTTCCCCATTACTCCATAACAACTAGTACTTTACCCATGAGTCCCAATTGTCCCAAAACTGTATTTACAAGACATGACTCGACTTATCAACCATGTAACCAATTAGAAAATTGACAAAGGGTTTAACAAATAAGTTGTAATAATAATGCACTAAAGATGAGTACATACAAGGTAGGCTAAGGCGATTTGGTTGTACATTTGGGTGTGGATTGTAAACAATGATCTTCATTAATATTTCAGAATCCACCAAAATATCACGAGAACCGCGAAAAAGATAGGCTCTGAGGGGTGTACTAGGGGTATCGTGTACTAAAGATGAGTACATTGCAAACGTGTGGGAAAATTACTTGGCCTTATTGGTCAAGTAACTTGGCTCATTGGTCAAGTAATTATAAAACAGGTTTATAACAAGGGTTATCCTAATGCCTCTTATCATTTAGTAAATCCTAACTACACGAATGTAGTCTCACTAGCGATCTCGTGATGCATCACAAATGCAAATTCTAGAATCTATATACTACCGGTACACTCATAAGCATTAAAGGTAAATGATTTTTCCTAAAGATCTAAAGGCGAACCTTACATTTTTGGGGTGGAAATTTTTGAGTGTTAGGGTTTTTGTGCTAGCTATATAATTCCTATCCATGAGACGCTTATTAAGAAAAAAGTTTCACTCCTATATGTTGTAAAAAAAAATTTAATTTGGTGCCAAAATTGCCCTAACAAGTATTTATTTTAGTTTTATTACACATTTACTCTAAGAAAAAAAAATATCAAGTGAAGTTATAGTTTCTAAGGTATCCCATTTTACCCTCCCTAGACTTAAATTGAACATTGTCCCCAATGTTCTTGAAAAGTATCAAAGTTATGACAAAGGGAAAATAAAATAGATGAAAGAAACTAATACTCCCCTAATTTGCTCGGCATGGACGATGTGAAAACATGGTTAAATCCTCCTCCAAGAAAATAAATGCAATAAATTGTCACAACTCGTAATTCCAGGCCATTTTTCCGAACCTCGACAATTTACTATTCATGAGTTACTATTCATTTTTACTATTCACTGGCACTATTCATTCCAAAATTTTTATTTCATATTCTCGTAAGTTAAACTATTTTAATGATAACCCGAGATTTTGGCACTAGTCGGATAATTTCTGCAAGAATCACGAAACCGTGTCCGAGATTTACCTTAAGGTTTAAACATCATTTAGGCATCCCGATATGTCCAAACAACATTACCAACAAGAGAAATATATGTTTTCCACCTTCCGTGACATTTTCATGAATTTAGGAATTTTAGAATACCCGATTTTAAGTTTTGTGACTTTACGACTTACAATTAGCAATTAACGGGACCAAAACCCACTCCGTATGTCAAGATAAATATCCAACCTAAAATGTCTAGATATTTTCTCAAAAATATCTAGATATTTCGAAAATATAGTGAAATTACCATTATACCCTTTCATTGAAATTACCAAAATGCCCTTGGACTATATAATGCCTAAACTAGCTTCTTTTTCACACAAAAAAATCACAAACTCATCTCTCTTTCTCTCTCAATCCCACGGCACAACAAGATCATCAAGAACAATCCATCATTTTTCCAAGATCAAGTGATAAACTAGTTCCTTTTACCTTCCTTGTTAGAGTTTTGAAATAAAAACTCCAAGGTTTTAATCCTTTTTCATCCAAAACTCATCTAATCTCCAAGTAAGTTCAAGAACATCTTTTTGATCATGTTATACTTTCATTTGATCCATGTGGTTATGAGTTTTCAAGTTATGTTGGTTTAAAATGCAAGTTACTTATGTTTATGATACCACTTTTCTTTTAAACTATCTCTAAACACTAGATCTACTAGTTTTATTAACATCCTCATGAAACCCATTATTTTTGGTGATGATTAGGACCCATGACACCCTGAGAAGGTGTATGGTAGGATTGAGTACTTGTGGAGTTGATTTGAAGTAGTTTGGTTAAGTTTTGTACAAATTATTAACTAAGAAAACCAAGTTTTGACAATATATATAGTTGCTGTCCCATTTTGAAAAACGTGGGAAACTCAGGGGCTAGGGTGTAATTTTGGACCAAAGATTTAGAAAATACTTTCAAAAACGGAACCGTGGGCGCTTGAATCACTAAAAACCGACTTATAACGAAGGAGATATGATTTTTACAAGTTAGGCGACGAAAAACTATTTTCTGAAAATAAGCTTGCTGTTTGCCGAACTTCAAGGGACAAAACGAGGCGTTAGACGTGATCTAGGAGGGCCGAGCTACTGAAAATATGTTAGTTCATGTTATGAAGAGCGCGTGGATATAAAGAACGTTGAAAACGGACTTGTAACGACCGAGATATGAATTTTTGAAAAGCCGACGAACTATACTCATTTTGACAGCATTACAACACATATATTTTCTAAGTGTAAAACTAGCAAGTCACTAAGTTCATGGCCGATTTTCTATATGATCGAGGCGCGTATGATCAAAAGTCAAATGAGACGACATGAAGATTATGTTACAAGGATTTCAAAAACGTCAAGTTCTATTCCTAACTCTTAACGTACAATATTTTGCGACTAGTTTTGCGAGGCCGTTTGGTCATATTTTCACAAGTTGTAAAAAGGGTTATTTTGCGACGAAACTATTTTATTTGGCGATAAAACATCAAACAAGGATCGTGGAGTGCCGTTTCAACATATTTACACGAAAAGTAGTTTATAACTTTCCGAGACGTCAAAAATGTAGTTTTCGATGATAAACATTATTTTCAAAACTAACGAGTGGTATCGTTAACATACGTATTTGCATGTGTAGCATTGTGTCATTGCTTACGCTAGATCATATCATTCATAATAGGTCGCGGTTAGAGATCGAGCCTCATTTCATCTTATCCATTATTATCATTGTTGCTATCGCATCAGGTGAGTTTCATAGCCCCACTCTTATTCTTTAATAATTGTTTTAAACTCTTTGGGGGAGATACATGCTTAAACTATTTGCGTACGTACATGATTGTGTTAAACTTACTTGCGTTACTCTTGAAAGCATTTCGCGGACCTAAGTATCAAACACTTGGGGTAGCCGTACATAAGTCTCCTCGTGAGCAGCATTGATAAGTCTCCTTGTGAGCAGCATTGATAAGTCTCCTCGTGAGCAGCATTGATAAGTCTCCTTGTGAGCAGCATTGATAAGTCTCCTTGTGAGCAGCATTGATAAGTCTCCTCGTAAGCAGCATTGATAAGTCTCCTAGTGAGCAGCATAAGGTCTATTAGTGATATAGAACGCATATCGTATACTTACATATCTTACTCAAGCTATATTTTAGCAGTGGGTTGTAAACACACAGGTTGCAAGTGTTGTTATGGGCGGGATTTGCAACTGAGTGGATTTACAATGCCTTTGCTGGGAAAATCTTTATTCGAATACTTTACTTGTTAAACAAACTCTATGAACTCACCAACCTCGTGTTGACACTTTAGCATGTATTTTTAGGAACTAAGCAATGGCACGCTATTGGAGGCTTTTGGCAGGGCATGGCATGGTCATAGAAGACTCTGATAAAACGTTTGGGACCGCTTAACTTATTTTATGGGCCTATTTCCGCACCACTTTTCATAATGTAAATTTAACACTCTGATTTCTCAAATATATTCTAAATGATTGTGAAAAACCGTTCTTTGTACTTGCGTTGCGATACCAATTGAGTTGCACCCCAGCGATACGTAAGCTTCCGCTGGACCCGATTTTGAGGGTGTGACATAAATGCTCATCATACTTCATTTTTATCTTCTTGTCAAATATAACCTATAATTCACTAAGAAAACAAATACGAAACCTCGCATAAAATCCGCGGTAAACACTATATATAAAAACTAATTCCTAGAAAGCAATGTAAGATATGATGCTTGCAAAATAAATGTTTACAGATTCCTGGAAATTTAAAATTCTGAAAATTTTCAAAAATTAAGTTCCAGCAGAAAATAAAATCCTGGAAAACTGTTGCTGCTACAGTGCCTGATGCCGTCGGGTGTTAACCCTGACGCCGTCAGGATTGACCTGACAGTATTTTTGTCTTTTGTTTCTGGAAAATTTCTAGAAAAACCTGGTTATTAAAACCTTGAAAACTGTAGAACATTCATTATGACTCGATATAATCATTTGACTCTAACAAACATACAAATATATATGCTAATCATAAATTGTTAACTTTCATGTTCGAATGCATTTTTATAAACAAATATGATCTTCCCTACACTTATCTTTTTGTAAAATACCTTTATATGCAATTAAGACCAGGTTAAAAACAAAATAAAGCATTTTCACAAAATTATTTGAAACATGAAAGATTAAACAATTATGATGGAGCATATATATGAAACAAACAAAATAAAAACAAACAATCAAACAATAAAACATGGGTTGCCTCCCAAGAAGAGGTTTTCTTTATTAACAAGTCTTGTAGCTAAACTCAAAGTCATGGCCTATTAACCTATGTGAGTAAGTTCCTCATCGAGGACATCTTTTGGATCAAATTTTCCATTTAGTTTCCTATTAGTACGTTTTGTTCGGTATGACTTTTCAAACTTTTCTCCATCGGGATCATATATGGTCATCTTAATGTGCCATGATCAATCGCCTTCTTTTGGTGGCCTATTCCAATTCCACTTATGTTTTGAACTTTCATACTTCCACTTATTCATTCCTAAGTTAATTGGCAAGGCTCCTAGGAATTTAATCATCTTCCTAAAAACTAAAGGATCCTCAAATGGGTCCACCATGGTATCCCTAGCCAAAAGTTGTTCTATAGAGTGTGTTTTTGTTCACGAATTCCTCATCTAAATAGAACGGGTGTTGAGGTCCAATGAAATCTCCATTAATCAAAGGGCCATATCTTGATGGTTTCCTATCCATGGCTACCCAATGAGGTGTTTGTTCCTCATCATTATCATAAGCATGTTTCTTTACATCATAGATTGACCTAGTATTACCTTCCCCTACCGCTATTTTAGACGTCTTACAATCAATCATAGCACTAGTGGTAGCTAAGAATCCTCTTCCAACTAACAATGGGCACGTAGTGTCACTAACCATATCAAGGACATGGAAATCCACCAAAATAGTTCATTTCCCTATATGTACTAACATGTCCTTCATTATCCCTACCGGATAAGCAACACTTCCATCTGATAAACCAATCACCGCTTCCATTTCTTCTAATTTCCCTAAGTTGAGAATTTTGTAAAGGGACAATGGAAGTAAGTTAATGCTTGATCTTAAATCTGCTAATGTATCAAAAGCTTCAGAATTCCCTATCCTAAAAGGTAGAACAAATATACCCAGATCATCTAACTTCTTAGGCAACTTGTTTTGAACAAAAGCGGTTCCATTCTTACCTAACTTAAGTCTCTCATTATATTTTTCCAAAAGGGCATTGTAGTAGGGAGCAGGAGTAAAAACATCAAGAACCAGACGTTCAAGGTGAAGTTCCTTGAATTCATCATCGAGATTAGGGTTGGATTCTTGTTTGGATGGTGTTTCAATCACTTGGTTGACCGACACATTAGCTGGTGTATTATCTTTTTGGTTATTTTGAAAATTTTGAGTTTGTTTAAAACACGTGTTTATTACATTGACCGAGTAAAATGGAGGACAAGAACTAGGAGATGAAACCAACGATATGGAATTAACGTTTAGTCTCAGGTTCTTGACAGTGTCACTTGGGAGTGCTCCCAATACTCGATCATTAAAAACCTATAACATGTTTTCAATTTTATTGGTCGTCTCGCTTTTTTGTTGTTTGAAATTGGCTTCAAACTTGGTTAAACGAGCTTCTTGAGATGCCATAAAATTGGACACTAATCCTTCAAGATTATTGGAGTTGTTGGAAGGATTGTTGTTAAAGGGGCGGTTCGAGGACGAACCGTTTGATTGGAAATGGTTAGGTGGATTTGAAGAATTGGTTTGAGATAAGTTTTGGTTTTGTTTCCACCTAATTTTTGGATGATTCTTCCAAGAGGGGTTTGAAAGTGAACCACTTATCTCCTGCTCCGTTGGTACGCGAGGATGCATAATCCGTAAAAGCTTGTTCAGGGAGTTCTATGCAACCACGAGTGTCATGGGGACCACTACATAATTCACATGAAGAAGTGATTTTGTTCACTTGACTTGGAGGTTTAGGAGCTTCGTAGGATTTCATGAGAAACTTAGGATTACAACTCTGACGGCGTCAGCTTATAGGTTCTGACGCCATCAGCTCGCCGTAATTAGGGTTTCATCTTGTGCAAGTCGCCGTTATGACGGCGTCACCTTGTAACCACTGACGCCGTCACGTTATGTCTGACGCCATCCTTTAGTAAGTATCTGGGCCGTCTCTTGTTAGCTTAACACGTGACTCTCATATTCAATTAACACCTGACGCCGTCAGGTTGTAGATCTTCAGAATTCATCTGAGGCGTCTCTTGTTAATCTTGAACCAAAAATCCAGCTTTAGCAACAAGTGATGGTGTCACGTTGTAGCGTGTGACGCCATCAGATCTCCATATCTGACAGAATTTCGTGACTTCGTCGTTTTCTTCCCTTTTTCGTCCAAATACGCCCAAAAAGTGCCGATTTCCAGATTTTCCGTCCTAATTACCTAAAATGTGAATAGAAACGATTTGAGGAAATATTTGATCATATTAATACGATTTTGGGCTTAAATGACCCCTTAAAAAGGTGCCAAATAAATACTTATCAGAAGCATATAGAGATTGATATTCATTTTGTTCGGGATTTGGTTGTTGCTGGTCAAGTTAGAGTCCTTCATGTACCCTCACGTTATCAGTATGTAGATATTTTCACCAAAGGCTTACCTATGGCTTTGTTTGAGCAGTTTAGAACCAGTTTGAGTCTCCGGTGTCCTCCCGCTCAAACTGCGAGGGAGTCTTAGTCGTATTTAGCATAGTGAGCCCATTGTAGTTTGTATGGGCTAAGCCCGAGTAGCTATTGGTAGGTCTTGTATTCTATATAACGACTATCGGTTGAATAATGCGATACGAAACACAGTAAACCTACATCTTCTACAGCAACAAGTTCAAGCATTATAGTTGAATATTTTTTATTACCTCTTCGAGATTGCTCGTGCCATTCTTTTAGATAGTTTTTCCATTCTCAATGTATACAATCAATGCTTCTAAACATTCTCAGAAACCCATGAACCTTCTTATGTGTTGCATATAATTTTTGAATGTCGTAAAAGTAGGGTTTCCTTAAAAACTCAAGTATGTACAAATCAATAATGCACATAGTAAAAAAAATTAGAAAATCGTGTGCACAATGTTCACCCATTTGTAAATATTCATCAAATGCATCAGGTATTATGCCGTATGCCAATTGGCGTATGGCGGAAGTGTATTTCATAATAGCACTAAAACTCATTTGACCCGTAGCATCAGGTTAGACTTTAAAGAATTCAAAATGCTCGGGAAGAGGATTGTAAGTATAAGTAGATATAGCTTCGACTATTTCTAAAAATAGTTTCCTGCTCATAAGAAATCGACGTCTAAAATAGTACTCCAGATATTTTGGATCATCACCAAAATAGTCGGTCAAAAAATGTGCTTCAGCAACATCAAGTTCACGGTATCAGATTACGCATATGTGAACTTTGAGCTTGTTGTTGTTGCAATGTTTGGTGATACTGATAAGCTTGCGTCAAAAAGAAAATGTCACTTTCATCATCGACATCGGAATGGTATACATCATCATCATTCGGATTTATAGTTACAAGAATGTGTTTTTTGGTAAGGAATTTGTTTTATGGTAAAGAGAAATAAGAAATTTGTATGAAAATTTGGTAAATGTAGGTATGATATATATAAAGGTGGGATACAAAATATTAAATTTTTAACCGTTGGAATCAAACCAATGAATACTTTTTTCAAACGATCCAACCTTTCACGTACACCAGTGAACTGGCTTGGTGTTTGGCGTGTGCTAACCTCGGTGTGGTAACTTTGGCTTGGATCCGGTCCACGTTGGATTGGCATGGGTTGAGCGTTACCATACCCAACCCTCTAGGAAGTAAGTAGCTATCTCCACCAAGTACAATCGGCTACCATTTCTTTCTTTCTTTATAGCCGTCATATCATGCCACTATCGAGCATCCTACTACTAAGAGCACAAGGTTTTGTAACACCATTAACACTCTTTTTTTGTGCCACCTCAGCATTCCCACTTTTAAATCAACACACCAAAATACCCCTCACTAGTAACATGTTATAACACCCCTTTTAGAACCCACAATTTTATTTTCTTTTCAATTTTTTCCAACAAAATAATTTTTTATTCATTTAAATAAAAATACAAATTACAATACGAAAAAAAATGAAATTAAAAAATGCGAAAATTAAAAAACTACGAACAAAAATTAACGAAGACGGCTAATTGTTGTTCAATCCATATTTTTTGTTTATTTCTTCTTTTTGCATGTTGATGAATTAGGCATCGTCATCCGACAAATCCTTGGTGCTGATCGTGAGAAACTTCATTTCTTCCAACTGGTCACAGCCGATTGAGCGGCTTCCCGTTTGAGTATCCCCGAATTCCAACGGGTCACAGCCCGCGGTGCTCGACGTTGTTTCCAATATAGTTTTTTTTATAGACATGGTTTGTCGGGGAGTATGTGGTCTCAGATCATCTCCAAATAGCTCGTCATGTCCGGTGAGATCAGCCAGATTATCGGCCTCGATCGCATCCCACTTGGCGTGCTTTTTCAAAATAGCCCACGCCCCATCTTGAGAAAACGATCTATTTTTTTGACTCTTCATGATATGCTTGCCTAACACGGTTCATAAGATCACCATCGTTTTCACACTACGACCCAAACATTGTAAACGTTTGTAGATAGCGTTGAACTTTTGGCAATTATGGTTCAACGTATGCCACTTACTTGTCAACATGTCCTTGTTACGTTTTAGTTTTGCTGAACTCGTAGCGAACCTTGTACCAAAACGAATTGTTGGTTTGGTCACTTCAGACTTTGTTATCTTCGAAAAAGACAACTTAACACACGTCTAATAACGTTTCCTCATCCAGTAACCAATGAAAGGAATCCGGAAGGGCTTCGATTTTGTTTTCGGTTGTGGTTGTGGGTTTCGGGTCTGTTGTTCGTTTTGCGGCGGATTTGGTCATTTTCCTTTTCTTTTGGTTTGTGGTATTTGTGGGTTTGTTGGTTGCTGGTTGTGGTTGTGGTTGTGGTTTGAGGTTTGTGGTTGTGCGGTTTGTGGTTGCGGTGGTGGTGGTTGATAGAATATTGGTGGATTTTGTTGTAGATTTTGGAATTGTTTGTTAAATATTTGTTGTTGTTGAAAGTGATATAATTGTTCAGGTGTGTAAGTCGGCATATGTATTGGCTATCGAACGCGGAAAATTGAGAATGTGATGATATTGAGTTTGCGGATGAAGCTGTCCGAGGGTTTATCGAAGATGACGAGTTTGGTTGCAACATCCCGATGGGGTTGTTGAAAATGGATCGTTAGGATATTGAGACATTTTTTGTCTTGTTTGTGTGTGAAAATATAAAAGTGGGAATGAAAATAAAGCGTTTGTGTGTAAAAAATGAGTGTGTAAAACGGTTCACATAAAAGTGTTTTTTTTTTTTTTTTTTTTTTTTGGAACCAGAATAAAACCGTTTGGTTTGAAAACAATTTTTTGTCTTTTTCCCAAACAAACGCATGTTGGTTTATCAATGCAAACCCCAACAACATTGGATTTGGGTTGGGTGCGGCAGGGGCAGATCTAGGTATTGGCGAGGAGTGGCATGTGCCACACACGATTTAAGTCGGCGAATTGTAATTTTTTTTTTTTTTTTTTTTTTGGTTAAATTGATTTTCTTTAATAGTATTACATGTAGTTTGGAGAAGTGCAAAGAAAATGAGTAAGAATAGAGGAGATTGAAACATGTTTTTGAGATTTTAAATTTTGGAGAAAAAGATGTAGTATTGTGGAAGATGATGAGTAGAATTTTACTAGTTTTATATACTTGCTTTGTTTTTTAGTAAGTTTTCTATTGTCCTTTCATTTATTTTTATTATTATTATTTTTTAACGTATAGGGAATACTTGCTTTGTTTTTCGTAAATCTCTTTGATTAAGTTTTTCTAATGTTTGTTGATTGGCACACTTATTATTTTTACTAGACAAGTACTCGTACATAGCAACGAAATTTTATAGCAGCAGATAATTGTAGTGATAAAAAAGTTTATGAGTTATTAAAAAAAAATAATAAAAGTTAAAAATTTTGGGGATTAAACACGATTTAAACTGAATAAAAATAACATTGGTTATGGGTTATAAACGAAATAATAATAAGAGTCTATGGTTTTCATAATATATATATATATATATATATATTATATATATATAATGGTATGTTTAATATATAGTCATTATATATATATATATATATACATACTAGTTGTCGAAGCCCGCCCGATGGGCGGGCATGACTTATAAGCCCTCCCGGGCATGACTTATAATTATCGTTGACATATGTTTGTATAGCGTAAGAAGGGTTTTAAAGAATGGTTGCAAAAAGTTGATATAATAAGATATAAACATACCAGTTTTTATATTGAATTGAATGCATGACTTATAATTATCGTTGAAATATTTTTCTATAGTGAAAGAAGGTTGTAAAATTACATTTTAAAACATACTCTGTAGGTAATAATCAAATATGACATGATCAAATGATACCGGGTTTGCCCTTGCCATTGCTGCCACTACTTTTATTGTCCCCGATGGGTGGGCATGACTTATAAATATTGTTTGAAGGTATTAGTTAACGAATAATAAGATATAAACGTATCAATTTTTATATTGAATGCATTAACAATAAAAATAAATGAAAGTTAACAATTATAGAATAATTAAATATACAAAGTTCTTTGTAACATCGTAGTATATGTTTTAAACTCAAATGTGAAATAAAGCTTCTTTATACACAAGATTTTTTGTTGATATTGCGTAATTACCATCCTTATCACAACAACATCACATAATTAAAACCCAAAATAATCATAAGTTAGTTTGCCCATTTATTGATTAGCCTGAAAAGGGTGTGTTTAGTGGGTGCTTATATCCAGTCAATGTAGCATATATATATAAACTTTTTATATGCTTATATGTAGTACCCTCCCAGTTGGGCACAAACTTTTGGTATAAACTGAGAGTAGCTTCTAATACAACATCAAACTTTTTAAGGAACGGAAGCTTATATATTCAGGGGGTGCTTATATCCTAATGCAACCAAAACGACATGAGGCGCATGTCTACTTAATGTATCATAAATACTAAAGAGCATTTTCAACTCCTAGATATCCTTATGTAACCTATCATAGTCAGTCCCATCATCCGTGTAGATGGCATCTTGGTTTGATTCTGTGGTGCCGTCCCGTCATCCGTGTAGATGGCATCTTGGTTTGATTCTTTGGTGCCACCGTTTGTCATGTTATCCAACTGCCTCAGCTTGTCAGTTTATTTCGAGATAAAAAAACACTTTTTCATAAGCAGCTACAGAGTCCTTATTTCAAGTGCTTAACGAAGATGAAAGCAAAAGCACTTCAAATTCAATGTTCCATCGATAAACTCTAGAAAAATTCAATGCTGGGATTTCAGAGATGCATACACTGGTATTTTTTTGAATTGTGCGTATGAAGAGTTTAGTAGTTTTTCAGTCGGGTTATCATAATATGGTTTCAATCCTTTTTTAACATCTTATATCGTTACATGGTAAGAGGCATTGTCATAAAACTATGAAATATATATAATAATGAATGTTACAATGACAAATACTATACAAATTCTGAGTAGTGAAATACATCATGAAGATACCAATTGTAAATACTATTTCCTTAATGACCTCCTATGTACCCATAAGTTTGCTGTGAGTATGCCACCTTCAGAGTAGTCACTGGTTATGGATAAGAATTTCAAATTTGGCGGAAGAGCTGCAAATAAAAAACAATGTTAAGAAGCTTGTAACGTTAAAACTGTTAACGGATTTAATTTATACCGGCACAACACATGTTGACACTACAACCGTTCTGACATGCTTTAACCCATGGGTCTGGTTATTTGCATATAATAACATATTTTTCAAATTAGGTTCGATGGTGTATTGCAATATCAATTCAAATGGTTCATCTTTTTGACATACCTGGTAAACAAAGCCAGTAGCACTACAGCATATACTAATTGGCATGCATACAGGAACCAACAATGCCAATAATCCTCGTTCCAAGGATACAAATCCCAGATCTTTCAAGTCACAGATGCAATCCTGCAGTTGAAATTGATTCGCAAGAATCAACTCGTATTTTTCTCCAAGGATTTACAAAGGAAATATGTAAACCCGAGTCGTTTTCCCATCGAAGGTTTGAATGGAATTCGTGATCTCGATTCTTGATTCGTGTCGTGAATAAGGAAAATAATAGGAATTTGGGTTTCTATGCTAAAATGAGTGAGCATTAATTAAAAATGATTTAAAAAGCAAGGAAAACGATAATCTAAAGAGCGCGTATTTAAAAACGTAAAGGAAAACTGAAAACACGTTTATACCGAGAAAATCCCGAGCCTAAACGTCAAAACGATGAAATACTAACTCTACGGGTGCCAAACTAATTTTCCTAAGTTCTATTTGGTAAAATAAAATTTTAGAAAAAAGAATTAAATTTTTCTGATTATTATTTAATTTAATATGATTTAAAAACTATTTATTTATTTATTTATTTATTTTTTATAAAAGCTTAATAAGCACAAGAAAATAAGCAACTTTTACAAAAACAACTATTTATGAAAACTTGAAATAAGCACAAAGAGAGCAGATTAAAGTGGCCGCTTATAAGAGACTTGATTAAATTTTTTTATTTTATTTAATTTTTTTTTTTTTTTTTTTGAATAAGCACATGGAAATAAGCAAATTTCAAAACTACAACTTTTACTGAATACTAATAAATAAGCTAGAAATAAGCTTTAAAAGACTGATCAGTGGTGAAAAAAAAAAAAAAAAAAAAAAAAAAAAACAAGTTTAAGCTAGAACAATAAAGGGATGAAAAGCTATAAAGAAGCTAAAATGGAACTACAATAAGCTGAGAAAACTAATAATAAGCAAAAAGAACAACTCAAATAAGCCACAATGGGGGGAAATAAGCACTGAACAAAGGCAAAATAAGCTAAAAAACCACTAATGGCTGCTGATTTTCTTAGGGTGCAGGGCAAATTAAGGCCTTTTCAAGCTAACAAAAAGCACTTAAAAGCAAATTCTAAAAATCTATAAAAATGGGGAATCACTAGAAGAGCAACCCAACCAATTCTGTTCCAAATTACAGCTTATAAGGGCTTATATCTAGCAAATGAAAAAGGCTGCCACTAGGGAAATTAACTGATGTAGACAGTGGTGATCTAAAATCCTCAATAACTTAACCAACTAATGCCAAGTCTTTCAAGCTCACTAAATAGACCAAATAGAGTATGAAGAACAAAAAAAACAAGAGCTTAACTGAGCTTATCCTATAATAGCTTATCTAGATCAGTTCAGAATTTATAAATGCACTAGTTCACTTAAATCCTACAAATCTTCAAAAACAGGCAAGAAGCTTATACTAACAACTCAAATATGCTTAATTAACCAAGATCAAACTTAGGATAAGTGCAAATGAACAGTGAATATGAATTTTACCCGTTTTGACCTTTTTAACCTACTGTGCCAAACACTACTTTATATTACTGATTTAAAGATTAAAACTAGGAATGACCAAAATAACCTAAGATTCTGATTTTTTAATGACTAACTAACTCAATTAACCCCTAATAAGCAAATTTATAAATGTGAATAAGTACTAATAAGCTGAACCTATAATATGCTAATTTGGACTGTTTTTGAGTATTAAGGGAAAATGAGACTTAAGCTTTAACTAACTATCAATCTAACTTTCAATTACTTCAAATAGAGCAGATAAGCAAAGAAAAAGGCAATAAGTAATGGAATAAGCTATGGAATAGTGCTCGTTGACTTTTGTTGACCTTCTTAGATTAGAACTGTATTGACTATTATAAGTCCACAAGAAGCTATAATGAAATTTTATGGGCTTATAAAAAGGGTAAGGGAGACTGGGAGAGTATTTTTAACAACTATGAAACTTAATTCGAACCATGAAAAACTTGGAATTTTATTAAATAAGGAAACTGAGTACAAGGTTGCTTAAAATTAAAACATTTAAACTAAAAAAAACACTTGAATTAATAACTGAGAGATTGAAATTACAACTTGGAATATCTAAACTAGCATTACGGTTCTGATCATAAACTACTTGCCATTTCTGGCTACAAAATGCCCTATTTATACTAAAATTAAGGTGGGATGTCCCTTGTCTTCTTCTCTGATTCCTTTGAGCCGTTGGATGGGGTTGGAATTATCTCAGCCATTCAATCTCAATTTTGGCGCCAAAAAGATAAAGTGGATACCAACTTGTGCACTGGTTATCTTGTGAGGAGGGGGAAGCATTAAATGCCTTTGGACTGGGGTAGGTGGAGTGTAGTAGGAGGAGGGAAGGTGGTTTTGTCAGGGATAGGCATGGTGGTGGTTTCTGGTTTTGGGATTGGCGGCAAGAATGGTGGATTTGACTAAGTCAAATCCTGGTATTATCTAAAAAGATAATCGAGGTGTGGGTTTTTTGTAGAGTTGGGCTTTTGAGTATTGGGCTTGGTATTTTAGATGGGTAAGGCTGGGTTTTTAGTTTATTTGGTTTAGGATAGAAATGGTTTAGGTTTAAGGTTTAGGGATTAATGTTGCCGATTTTTGAAAATCCAGGGACCAACTTGTCATTTTGCAAGATTACTTCCAAGGACCAATCTTGACAAGTTGAGCATAATTATGATCCACTTTGGTACATTTCTTCCCCGGCCTCGGCTTTTTGAACATTTTCCAATCTTGTGCTCTGTTTTGTCCGTTTTTGCCCTGTTTTCAATCTTTTTGTACCTAAAACACATAAAAACACAAACCACGAATATTTGCAACAATATTTAATCTATTTTGGTGATTTTGGTCATTTTTGTGTCTTTTATGGGTATAAAATGATGAGTATTTACACACTCATCAATCCCCCACACTAAACTATTGCTAGTCCCTAGCAATCCGATCATATGAAGTATTGAAAGGATCAAAAGAATACCAAGTATACCCCATTTCGACTTTTTATTAAAATGTAAGAAATTTAAACTAGAACAAAAATAGACAAAATGCTTGATTTTCCAAAAATGGTATCATAGAACGGGATTCACACAAAATGGGTGTCTCCAGGGAATTGAAATCGTCATCCTCTTTTTTTATACTCCCAACTAAGCTTAAACTCAATGCGCAAATATTTTTGTAAAATGCTAACACTACTTATACTAATAATCTATGTAAGCCGAGACTTAACTTTTCACTCCCATATTTATTCAAGGTAGGTGACTGTGCTTATTTTCAAAATTTTGATCACAAAAATCGACGTTTTTATAAGATTTTGACTAATACTAGTTGAAAGATGGATTTAAAATTTACAACAAGCAAGTTTCAAAACTTTATTCAACACATCAAAACTTATTGCATTTTGCAATATCATTCCATTTTTGCATTTTGCAATATCATTCCATTTTCTTTTCTTTTCATTTTCTCATTTTTTTTTTTTTTTTTACTTGTGCAACATAAACTAACGGAGTTTCACGGGAACCAAGACCTTACACCTTCCGGAATAAAGGATCCAAGGGCCGTTACAACGGAGAGTTCCAAGACTCTAAACATTCTTCCAAGGGTGTTAGACCAAGACCTCACGAATTCCTGAATTAGAGGTCCAAGGGCCGGTGTAAGAGGGTAGCCAAGACCTAAACGCCTTCCGGAAATAAGGATCCAAGGGCCGATCTTGAACCGTATCTTTTTAGCACATACATTTATTACTTAACTTTTTGCAACTTTCAAGCAACGTATCACTTTCATTTTGCATTATTATGACATATGCTTGTTCCGAAGTTTAAATAAAGCTTTGAGCTAGGATTTTTCACAATCGTATAAAAAATGATTTTGTATGTTCAAAAGTTTGAAAATAAGCACTTATTAAGTCAGATTAGTTATCTCCTGGGAGGAAAAGCCATAGATTACTTATATAAGCTCTAAAGAAAACCAACCATTCTACGCTTAGCATTTTCATTTGCACATATCGTAAAACCTTAGTCTAACCGTTAAGGAAGAAGCCAGATCAACACTCTGGCAGAGTCGGGATTCCCCTTGTTCTAACCTAATCAAGACTAAACACTTCTTTTTTATTGCAATTTCTTATCTAAAAACGAAAAAAAAATGGCCAAAACGGGGGTACTAGGGCACTAGAAGGTACATATGTGACAAAAATCGCGAGAATTCCCCCCCCCCCCCCCCCACACTTAGAATTGAATATTGCCCTCAATATTCAAAGTACCGGCTATTATGCCGACACTTAGAACGTAAAAAGGTAATACTAATAGCCAAGTGTGTGACAGAAATCTCACTTTTCACAAACAGGATTAAAAAGATATCCCTAGATAAACGTTAGCAAAAAGATCGGATATTGGGCGGCTGGATTGAAAACAGGCGCATCAATCATCACGATCTAAGGGAAACCTGCAAACAAGAGCAAACAACACACAAAACAAAGAACAGTAGAGGAGTTCCCCCACACTTAGTGTTAGAAAATAAAAAGAAGACAGAAACATGGGTTGTCACCCATGAAGTGCTAATGTTTTTGTTAACCGAGTCACTAGCTTGACTCGACCCCGAATTCATTGGTCGATGGGGAAGCAAGTGGAAGAGAAATTCTCCATCGGACTTTCATTCAAGATGTTTGGATAATCATTGAATTTCTTGAAAGTTCCACTCCGATGAGATACACCCGGCTCTAAGTAATAAAAACTATCAGTGGAGATGCCGGGGTCAAAAATGGTATCCTCACTCCCGAATGAGTGAAGAAGAAGAGAAGTCACAAGATATTTAAGAAAAGAAAGAAAGATTTTGATAACAATCAAGATCCATTCTTCATCCTCAAATGTAGACATCTCAGGAGGAAGGGTGAGGGTAGTATCATCAATAAGCAAACTCTTATGATAGAGTACACCTCCCTCCAAGCCAATATCATCCTCAAGATCAAAATAGAAATGATCATATTTCGGAGGAGATATGTCATGAGAGAGTTCACCGGAGAACTTCTTAGGATCATGATCAAAGGAAAACGAATCATACTCAGGAGGAGAGATATAAGCATGAGTAGTGGTACTGCCATGACTTGTCTCTTCCGTATGATTGATATTAAAGCAAAATGGCTCGTAAGTCGAGATAGAAAGATCGGGATGAGAAGTGGGACTGCCACTTGAGAAAAAATCACTATCCTCAATGAGAAATGAGGGGGGACATTTAAGCACCGAGTCAGTAGGTGGAGTTGGATTGTTATTTAATGATTCGATCTTGGAAATGAGAAGATTGACATTCAATAATTTTTCACGGAGTGTATCGTCCTTGATTTTCAGAACATCTGTGTCAATCTCTCCATCTTTGGGGACAAAATCCTTCACTTCCTCTAAGCTGGTGAGCTCAGAATGGGGAGGTGATGCCTCAACATAATCGATGTCTTCACAAGATAAAGAATCGTCATCACTTGAAGTACCATCACTGTTATAATTGGAGGAAATCTCAAAATGATCTTTTAAAGTTTCAAAAGAAGGAGAATTATCCTCAAAAGGCATATCACACATATTATTGGAAAGATCCTCGGACGCACTTGGGATTGGGATAAGGTTCTCAACACTAGACTTTATAAATTCGTCCGATTCCTTTTCAGGAATAGCGCTAAGATGCTCATCCCCCATAATGAGAGAGTCCTCGGAGTCCAAAGTAGGTGATGTGGATGTGGTTGCAATAGACTGAGGGAGTTGAAAAATGGTATTATTCATAAGAATAGCACTCTCCTCGTAGTCCTCATCTTCGTCATCGAGCATGCAAGTGATTATTTCTCAAAATCAACTCAACATGGGAGGAGCTTGTTTTCTAAAAATCATCTCCTTAAGACCGTCTATTTCAGTTTGAAAGTCCATGTTGAGTTGATTTTGAGAAATAATCACTTTAGTGATCAATTCAGCTCTAGTTAACTCGCTTTGAAGAAGGTGCTGAGTGTGTTGTGAAGGTTGGTCAAAATCGGATGATGTCTGATTGTTATAAGGGTCCTGCTCATAGACAAGCATGTTTCCCGTTCGACAATCAAATTCCGGATGAGGACAACCTCCATAATTAGCACAAAGATCATTTGGCACATTCTGAAATGATGCATCATTGAAGTTTTGATAGCACGGATCTTGCCCAAATGAATCCTGAGGAAGGGAGTTGAAATCGTTTTGAAAATTTGGATAAGTAAATGTATTTTCGATTTCAGAAGTGCAACATACACCAAGTTCATGAGTAAACCCACATTTCTTGCAAAAACATCGTTCACAAAGTGAATCATCTCTGACGGATCTCCACAATTAAAGCAATTTTGCTGATTGATTGGAGATGGCTGGGAGTGTGGAGGGTAGTCGGAAAAACCTTGAGAATTATCGACGGAATTAGGATTTGATTTGATGGATAATTCACACCAATAACAAGATTCGTCTGGTGCATTATTTCCACACCGCTCACACAAACACTTGGAACAACGAAGATCATCACCCACTGGATTTTTACAATGAAAACAGTGATAGTCGAGTGACGACATAAGAATTAAACATTAAGGAGGGATAAGAAGAAAATAGAATTAAACGGACAGAGGGTGAGAGATAAAGAATTAAACGAATAAGAGGAATGAGAAGAATGTTTTTGGTTTTTAAGATTTAGAAACATTTGAAGAACACAAAAGAAAAAGGAAAATAGATTTGAAAAGAAAATCTTTTTGGGTTTTAATAAGAACATATTTACGAAGAAAACGATAACTTCTCGGGAAAAGGGTCTTCAAAACACGCATCGACAAACGAGAATTAAAAATTCGCTTCAACCTTCCCCGGCAGCGGCGCCAAAATTTGATTCGCAAGAATCAACTCGTATTTTTCTCCAAGGATTTACAAAGGAAATATAAAAACCCAAGTCGTTTTCCCAACGAAGGTTTGAATGGAATTCGTGATCTCGATTCTTGATTCGTGTCGTGAATAAGGAAAATAATGGGAATTTGGGTTTCTATGCTAAAATGAGTGAACATTAATTAAAAATGATTTAAAAAGCAAGGAAAACGATAATCTAAAGAGCGCGTATTTAAAAACGTAAAGGAAAACTGAAAACACATTTATAACGGGAAAATCCCGAGCCTAAACGTCAAAACGATGAAATATAACTCTACGGGTGCCAAACTAATTTTCCTAAGTTCTATTTAGTAAAATAAAATTTTAGAAAAAAGAATTATATTTTTCTGATTATTATTTAATTTAATATGATTTAAAAACTATTTATTTATTTATTTATTTATTTATTTTTATTATTATTATTATTTTTAAAAGCTTAATAAGCACAAGAAATTAATCAACTTTTACAAAAACAACTATTTATGAAAACTTGAAATAAGCACAGAGAGAGCAGATTAAGGTGGCCGCTTATAAGAGACTTGATTAAATTTTTTTATTTTTTTTATTTTTTTTTATTTTTCTTTGAATAAGCACATGGAAATAAGCAATTTTCAAAACTACAACTTTTACTGAATACTAATAAATAAGCTAGAAATAAGCTTTAAAAGACTGATCAGTGGTGAAAAAAAAAAACAAACAAACAAACAAGTTTAAGCTAGAACAATAAAGGGATGAAAAGCTATAAAGAAGCTAAAATGGAATTACAATAAGCTGAGAAAACTAGTAATAAGCAAAAAGGACAACTCAAATAAGCCACAATGGGGGGAAATAAGCACTGAACAAAGGCAAAATAAGCTAAAAAACCACTAATGGCTGCTGATTTTCTTATGGTGCAGGGCAAATTAAGGCCTTTTCAAGCTAACAAAAAGCACTTAAAAGCAAATATCAAAAATCTATAAAAATGGGGAATCAATAGAAGAGCAACCCAACCAATTCTGTTCCAAATTACAACTTATAAGGGCTTATATCTAGCAAATGACAAATCAATGAAAAAGGCTGCAACTAGAGAAATCAACTGATGTAGACAGTGGTGATCTAAAATCCTCAATAACTTAACCAACTAATGCCAAGTCTTTCAAGCTCACTAAATAGACCAAATAGATTATGAAGAACACAAAAAAAAGAAGAGCTTAACTGAGCTTATCCTATAATAGCTTATCTAGATCAGTTCAGAATTTATAAATGCACTAGTTCACTTAAATCCTACAAATCTTCAAAAACAGGCAAGAAGCTTATACTAACAACTCAAATATGCTTAATTAACCAAGATCAAACTTAGGATAAGTGCAAATGAACAGTGAATATGAATTTTACCCGTTTTGATCTTTTTAACCTACTATGCCAAACACTACTTTATATTACTGATTTAAAGATTAAAACTAGGAATGACCAAAACAACCTAAGATTCTGATTTTTTAATGACTAACTAACTCAATTAACCCCTAATAAGCAAATTTATAAATGTGAATAAGCACTAATAAGCTGAACCTATAATATGCTAATTTGGACTGTTTTTGAGTATTAAGGGAAAATGAGACTTAAGCTTTAACTAACTATCAATCTAACTTACAATTACTTCAAATAGAGCAGATAAGCAAAGAAAAAGGCAATAAGTAATGGAATAAGCTATGGAATAGTACCCGTTGACTTTTGTTGACCTCCTTAGATTAGAACTGTATTGACTATTATAAGTCCACAAGAAGCTATAATGAGCTTTTATGGGCTTATAAAAAGGGTAAGGGAGACTGGGAGAGTATTTTTAACAACTATGAAACTTAATTCGAACCATGAAAAACTTGGAATTTTATTAAATAAGGAAACTGAGTACAAGGTTGCTTAAAATTAGAACATTTAAACTAAAAAAAACACTTGAATTAATAACTGAGAGATTGAAATTACAACTTGGAATATCTAAACTAGCATTATGGTTATGATCATAAACTACTTGCCATTTCTGGCTACAAAATGCCCTATTTATACTAAAATTAAGGTGGGATGTCCCTTGTCTTCTTCTCTGATTCCTTCTGAGCCGTTGGATGGGGTTGGAATTATCTCAGCCATTCAATCTCAATTTTGGCGCCAAAAAGATAAAGTGGATACCAACTTGTGCACTGGTTATCTTTTGAGGAGGGGGAAGCATTAAATGCTTTTGGACTGGGGTAGGTGGAGTGTAGTAGGAGGAGGGAAGGTGGTTTTGTCAGGGATAGGCTTGGTAGTGGTTTCTGGTTTTGGGATTGGCGGCAGGAATGGTGGATTTGACTAAGTCAAATCCTGGTATTATCTAAAAAGATAATCGGGGTGTGGGTTTTTTGTGGAGTTGGGCTTTTGAGTATTGGGCTTGGTATTTTAGATGGGTAAGGCTGGGTTTTTAGTTTATTTGGTTTAGGATAGAAATGGTTTAGGTTTAAGGTTTAGGGATTAATGTTGCCGATTTCTGAAAATCCAGGGACCAACTTTTCATTTTGCAAGATTACTTCCAAGGACCAATCTTGACAAGTTGAGCATAATTATGATCCACTTTGGTACATTTCTTCCCCGGCCTCGGCTTTTTGAACATTTTCCAATCTTGTGCTCTGTTTTGTCCGTTTTTGTCCTGTTTTCAATCCTTTTGTACCTGAAACACATAAAAACACAAACCATGAATATTTGCAACAATATTTGATCTATTTGGGTGTTTTTGGTCATTTTTGTGTCTTTTATGGGTATAAAATGATGAGTATTTACACACTCATCAGAAAGATACACTCTTTTATTATAATTGGCATGTGTAGATAAAACAAATGTATTTATCGGATACAATCTAGTGCCAACCCTAGATTCATACTGCTGTTCCTAATGAATTAGTATTGTTCGGCTATTTTTAGTACTGCCAGTTGAGAGTTAAAGATCATTTGTACTGCTCCGTTTATGTTTGTAATGCTAATTGATTTTTGTTTTTTTTTTTTGCACATGGAAGTTATTTTGATATCACGTCTAAACTTAACGGAAAGTGATATTCAACTTAGACAAAATAAATTTTCTATAACATGCCCCATCCATGCAGATGAAATAACATTTTACTAATTAGTGGCTAGGGAAAAGTGGACTCAACTCTAATGGATATGGGAGTGCTATATATCGAATATTTATTAGCCCTAAAAACATTGAATAAACTGAAATGTAACACATACAAAAGAAAGATGTAACCTTCGTAAGGCTTGGGGACAGCAGTAAAGCATTTGTTAGTTGGTTTAACCTTTTTACCGTATCGATGACTTGTATGATTGAGATACCATTTCCTTCGAAATAATTGTACGCGTACGAGGAACTAAAGTACAACACGACATGGTTAAGTGAAATAGAATTCTATAAGCGAATTACTTGAATAGTTTTTTATAAAGCCACATCATATCAGTAACAGATGAATAGCAATATACCTTGAATACTAAATTCTCGCCAGCCTCCTATTCTTCTTCCTCGTCTTCGCCTGACGCCTCCTATTTTCACTGCAAAAGTTAATGATACAAAAACTATAATACACTGCTTGTTACCATTGAAAGAGTTAATTGTTCCATCAGATATCTGACGCATGGAAATACAAATTTGAGCATTCTAACTTGCTTAAACTTAATAAATTAAGAAAAAAGGACGGACTACTCCTACTGTGACCGCATATCAACACCTCCAATGCAAAAAACACTTTCGTGTGTTCATCATCAACTCGTAAGACCCTTTTTCTGTTCATTTTACAAACGAATAATTTCTACCATTACGGGCAATATATTAAAATATAATGTGAAAAATAAAAATACCTGCATGAAACCACAAGTTCAGAAAACCACAAATCTATAGTACATAACTACATAACTGAAATAATAATGTCACGAATCCTAGAACTCCTGAAAACCGCATAATAGAGATGGAAATTTCAGCTCGTTTTCCTAATATTCGTCAATCCGGCTTATAATATTCTTTAAAGAAAATGAAAAAAGAAGTAACTAAAATTTCAAGCATTCCAACATGTTGAAAGTCACCAAATGTGTACTAAAGTGCGTAAACTTTCTGAATTGTTTTATCAAAAGGAATTATGTTATTCTTACAATACTATTTTTGAATAATAATGACTACATTTGATATTTATAAAATTCAAAGCAACCCATTTTAAAATGTTACCCAATCGACACACCCGACCCACCCAATCTACCACTACGGGCAATATATTCAACAAAATAAAGAAGTAACTAAAATTTCAAGCATCCCAACATGTTGAAAGTCACCCAATGTGTACTAAAGTGCGTAAACTTTCCGAATTGTTTTATAAAAAGGAATTATGTTATTCTTACAATATTGTTTTTGAATAATGATGACTACATTTGATATTTATAAAATTCAAAGCAAACAACCCATTTTAAAATGTTACCCAATCCACACACCCGACCCACCCAATCTACCACCTTCACCTACACATATGGGGGTGTTTAGGATTGCTTATTGCGCCAAACAGCTTGTTCAAAACACTCTCACAATGCTGCTGCTGTATCAGTTTTAATAAGCAGTCCCATACACCATTAATTTTAAATATTTATGCTTAACACATTTCACTAAATTTGAGAGTTTCACTAAATTTGATTTGAGAGTTTCAAGAACATGTGTCAAGCTACAGTTGGAGTTGTGAACAATAACTTTTAGGATTGGGTGCATAATCAACTTTGTACATGTCATAAATTTATGAACAAACCACTGATCACATAAAAAAAGAAGATATGAGTGTGACATTACCTGCGTTACATACTCTTGTTCCACACCTTTGCCTGCTGCAGCTTCTTGATGTGTCGCCACATCCCATCTTGTGATCTCCTTTTCTACAACAACAATATATATCATTAGCAAACGCTGAATGAAAGAGAAACTACAGCTTCATATTATCAAAATTTAGTACATCAATCGTAAAAGTCAGTTATTTAGGTAACTAAGAATGAACAAATGTGGCAGAAAACAAAAGGTAGTTCCTAATGATGTTCATGTGAATCTGAGGTGAATAATTGTGGTACTATTCTACCAAAAGATACAATAACTATGTTTAAATCTTGTGCATACTAAATTACTAATGATATTATATATGTTAAGTAAGGGTTGTTTGGATAGCGGAGTGTAACAGTTGATTACCACTAAATTGTGCCTATTATGGGATGTTTGGATAACTTATTGCAAAAGCTTATTAACCTTGAATCGTGTATATTAGTGTTGCTTGGAAAGCTTATCTAAGTAGCTAATTAACCTTCACCTGTTGCTATCAAGGGCTATTTAGATAGCTTATTTTTGTAGCTAACTAACAAAAATACTATTCCTTGCAATAAAAGTATCTATTATGCATTCAATATGTAAAGATTCAAGCAGCTATGGAAAAGGCACATGTGCAAGTGAGAAAGGAAGAAATGTATCTTATAAGCAAAACCTACCATTATAATAAATGATATGAATGAAAAGAAACCTTTAATATACATTTATAATCACTTCAATTAAATTGCCCAAACGCACCCTTCTAATCCCAATCCCACATCCATTTTAGCCCCTACTTCAGCCCCAAGCATACACATTTCAGTCTTATTTCCCAAACGCACCCACTGCTAAAATGGATATGTTACCTGATAAAATCTTATTTTTCTCAAGACTCAATAGCCCAATGTAAAGTTTAATATGATGATAGAACACCCCAAAACTGACCCATATTACCTGTTTATAGCATTAAATAGTTTTTAAAATTCAAAATATTGGACAAAATATGTTCAGCATCAATCATCAACCTGTAAGTACATAAAAAACCTGGATGCTAACTATTATTTATGGATATTCGATCTGATAGTGATCAGGGCTTGCTAAACAGAAGAATAAAATAAGGCTGTATATATGATAAAGCAATAAGGTGATGTTAACACACCTCAATTGGGCTCATTAAATCGAGAGGCTTCTCCCAGTTGGACAGCTTTGTCTTTACGTTGTGATAATATCTGAAACAACATTAAAACACCTTTTCTCAAACACGGAACAAATGAAAAAGAAAGCAAATTTGTTATGATGCCAAGTAACAACAGGTGTTTTACTTAATAAAAAGACAGTATACATTAACTTCTCATGCATAAATGATGCGTGGTTTTGTAACCTTACAACAGGTTTTACCTCTCGAGGGATCTCAAGAGGCTTACAACCCCACCAGGCAGTGTACCTGACCGATGTAGTATAGTGTAGTGGTAAGTACGGGGGATTGATCGTTCTCCACAGGGAATAGTGTTCGTTAGGTGTGAAAGACTACTCTAATTAGGTCTAAGGGTTGAGGAAGATTCTTTTTATGTTTTTATAATTTTTATGAAAGCAAGTAAAATCTCGGGTTTGAAAGAGTGGGCGGAATTAGTTGCTAGTCAACTAACCCAATATTACTACGAATGCAATAAAATAAATAACTGAAAATAAAATGTGGGTGAGAAACTTATGTGTAGAGAAATGTGTTTACTTAGATTTCCTTACTCCCTAACTATCTTTTACCGGTTAATTAGTGTGTATTAGTCGCGTGGATGACGGGTGTATTCCTTAATACCATTCGTGGGGTGGCGTACTTACTTCCCCAACTCTACAAGCTCCTACTTCACTCCTATGTCGAGCCGGCTAGGAAGCTCCTAACATGGGATCACTAGAATTCGCTTGTGCATTAAATACAACCATAAAAACCTTTAGTACGCATTTGGTTCATGTTTCTTAAGACGTTCAAGCAAGTTACCGAATAGGAAGTTAGCCAGTTTTCTTAAGCCTAACATAGATAAACAATCATCCAATACAACTAACAACACACTAACAACCAATAATCAATAGCTAGGTTTCATTAGATCTAAGCAAACACAAGATAAATTTAGCCTAACATGTTAATCAAAAGACAAGAATAAGATAAAATCAAACAACACATAGACATATTGAATGATTAATTGATAACTTATCTTCAATGTAACATGGAAGATCTCAAGGCAAAAATCCTTGAAAAAGAAGCTGAATTCGTCTTAGGGTTTTCTCCCAAAATTCCACACACTAAGCTCTCTCTTATGACAAAAAATTAGAAAACTATATATAGATTTTTGGATCTGACGGCGTCACCTTATGGAGTGTGACGCCGTCACCTCGCCGCTTTTAGGGTTCCCGGATGACCTTCTTGACGCCGTCTCTCTTTAGCTCTTCAAAAATCCATTCTGGCTTATCAAGGCTTGACGCCGTCGAACCTTGAACGTGACGCCGTCCCTCTTTGATTTAAGCCGTGACGCCCTTGATCAAGTTAAAGCGTGACGCCGTCAGAATTCACATGCTATTTTCACTGGCTCATCATGAGTAAATTTCACGTCCACTTTTTCTTGCCAAGGCATGACGCCGTCCAGAGTGAATTGTGACGCCGTCAAGAGTAACTTTTAGCCGATTCTTGAGACTTTGCCGTTTTCTTCACTTTAATGCTCCAAAAACGTCCAAAATGCCTCCTTTTCCAGATTTCTCCTCAAAAGTACCTAAAATGACAAAAGGAACGATTTAGGGCGATATTTGATCAAATAAATACGATTTAGGGCTTAAATGACCCCTTAAAAGCGGTACACTTTTCGCTTCATCAAATACCCTTACACTTGAGATTTGCTTGTCCTCAAGCAAATGCGCTTTTATTCCAATCAAAATACAAGTTAGGGGTCATTTAATGCTAACATAAAAGTAATTACAACAAATATTCGTTCCACTTCAATCATAATAAGCATGGAGATTATAAACTAGCACCTCACAAGTAGTGTTTAGATACTCACATCTCTCAAGTGTCATCAAAATAAATCTCATAAATGAAAACGGATAATATCTCTCACTACCTGTCATAGCAAATAGATTACCATAGGCTTGGGAAAGGATCAAAAACCTCCTCCACTAGGCGTAAGCACCAAAGATAAACTATCAAATAGGGCTTTTAAATGGGTTATGACGTTAGGTGTAGGGAAAAGGAAAACACGGTTTTGTTGGATAAGGGATATTTTACTGGTGGCGAGTTAAAGATCTTGATCAATTACATGTACTATACAATGTTGCTAAGCCAAGACTAGACTCGATCTTAAGCTAGAAACGAAATAACAAAATAACAAAAACATAAAACAAACATAAAATGAAACGGGATGGTAGTCCGTATGTTTTTTCTATTTTTCTTTTTCTCATTTTTTTGTATTTTTCTTGATTTTTTCGATTTTTTTTTTTTTTTTTTTTTTTTTTTCATACACTTTTGCCCTACCATCCAAAATAATACATCAAAGGGGCATTGCATCCCCCTTACACTTGAACTTTTACATAACTTTACAAATACTAATCTAATGACTCGAATTAAGATAATTGAAAAACTTGGAGTACTTTTAAAACATTTAGCACATATGGGGGTAATAAATGATGTTCTTCCCCATTACTCCATTACACTAGTACTTTACCCATGAGTCCCAATCGTCCCAAAACAATATGTACAAGGATATGACTCGACTTAGCAACCATGTAATCAACTAGATAATTAACTTGGGTTTAAACAAATGTTGTAACAATAATGCACTAAAAATGAGTGCATACAAGGTAGGCTAAGGCGATTTGGGTGTACATTTTAGTGGGGTGTAACAAATTCTTCCTTTAAGTAAAATGCTTAAAGGTCGAAACGAAAAGATAGGCTCTGAGGGGTGTACTAGGGGTATCGTGTACTAAAAATGAGTACAACGCAAAGGGTGTGGGAGAATTACTTGACCAATGTAGCCAAAGTAATTATAACAAAAACACAGGTGTAAAACAATGGGTTAATCCTAATGCCTCTTATCATGTAGTAAATCTAACTACACGAATGTAGTCTCACTTGTGGCCTTGGAATGGTCCTAACGCAAGTTCTAGAATCTAAGTGCTACCGGTACACACATCATAGCATAAATGCTTTTCCTACCAATTCTAGGGGCGAACCTCACATATTTGGGGTGGAAAATTTTTTTTAGTGGTACGGTTTTTTTTGTGCTAGTCATATAACTCCTATCCGTGAGACGCTCATTAAGATCAAAGTTTCACTCCTATATGTTGTAAAAAAATTTAAATTTGGCACTAAAATTACCCTAACAAGTATTTATCTTAGTTTTATTACATATCTACTATCAAACAAACAAAAATCAAGCGTAATTGTATTCTCAAAAATCGTACTTTTACCCCCCCTTACACTTAAGATGAACATTGTCCCCAATGTTCAAATAACAAGATGTAAAAGAAAAAAGTAAAAGAATGAAATCAAATACTCCCCTGATTCGCTCGGTGGATAATGAAATTACACGGTTAAATCTTCCTCCAAAGAGAATGTTGAAACTCCATGACTAATGCATCGCCATAAGCTTGATTCCATAAACATTTCCTTGTCCAAAATAACCTGTTAAACCTGAGAAAACAAACACGAAAACCTGCATAACATCGGCGGGAAAAATCTATATATAAGGATATAATGCTTGTGGAATGATAATTTTGCAGATTCCTGGAGATTATAAGTTGGAGATTTTAATAAAAACTTTTTATAAAAACAAAACTTTCAAAAATTTCTGAAAATTAAATCTGACGCCGTCAGAAATGACCTGACAAAAATTTTCATTTTAAGTTTCCGGAAAATTTCTGGAAAAACCTTTACCTTACTTCCTGGAAATCCTGCAAAACATCATTATGACTCGATACAAGCATTTGACTCAAACAAATACGAATATGTATGTTAATTTATTATTATTATGATTCATGTTCATTTGTGTTCTAATAAACCGATTTAGATTTCCCTTACACTTATCTTTTGCAAAATACCTTTATATGTAGTTAAGACGAAGTTAAAAACAACATAAAGCATTTTCACAATTTACTTTTGAACATGAATCAATAATGATAAAAATTAAACACACATACGGAAAATAAAATCAAACAAACAAATAAATAAACACACAAAGCAAATAAAACAAATAAAGCTTGGGTTGCCTCCCAAGAAGCGCTTTTCTTTATTAACGAGTCTTGTAGCTAGACTCTAAGTCACGTACATTACGTGACTCCATCATCGGTCACGGTTCCTAGGCCATTCTCCTTCCCGGTTTTATATTCCGGTCCTAATTTCAAACAATCCTTGTAGAAACCGAATATCCTTTCCATAACATAGTCTACTCCTTTACTTCTATCCTCATCATTCCTATAGTAGACCGCTTGCTTGAGCTCCTTCTCAACATTTGACAAGTGTTGGAATTGTTCTATCTTATATGGCATTTGGTAGCTTACTTCATCGGTCTCATCCTTAAATCTAACTATCCCTAAGGAAGGTTCATAAGTCATTCTAGAGACCTCAACAAATGGTTTTCCAAAAACCACTTGAGTCAAGGATGCATCGACTATTGGGCGGATATCTTCTACAATTACAAAGTCGGTGACATAGGTGAAGTTTCCTACATAAACCGGTAATCCCTTAACTCCTCCCGTGAAGTTACTCATCCAACCCTTGTCAGGGAACATCCTATACCCAAGTTGATTTTTCATTATCAAGTTGTAGTGGGCTCTAGTCATGATGTTTATGGGCGATCTAAGGTCAATGTAAGCTTTCCACACATGCAAATGTCCGATGTTGCATGGTATGTTGAGATTAGAAGGGTCGCCTATTTCAATGATTGGTCTACCTAGGAAGTATGGTGTCTCGGGATCATCGAATAGGTTTGTATGATATGCGCGCTCTTCCTTAGTGGGTAGCCTATTGAAGTAGTCCTCATCATCATCTACTTCTTCAATCTCACTTGTCCTAACTTCCTTATCAACCTCGACTTTCTTATCCTCATCCTTAGGCTCACTATTATCCTCATTCCTATCAATTGGTTTAATAGTGACAATGTTGACAAAGTGGACGTGTTTGGATGAAGAGGGGTCTTTTACTTGGGGTCCGCTATTTGTGTTCCTAGCGTCCTTATGTGGAGGTGATAGCACTTGGTTATTGAGGGCTTTCAACAAGTTGTCAATTTTATTGGTCATCTCCGTTTGTTGTTGATTGAATTCGGATTCGAATCTAGCTATCCGAGCTTCTTGAGATGCCATAAATTGGGACATCAATCCTTCAAAGTTATTGGTACTACCATTGCCGGAAGGATTGTTGTTGAAAGTACGGTTCGAGTTGGAACCGCTTGATTGGAAACGATTAGGTGGGTTGGAAGAATTGGTTTGTTGTGAGTTTTGGTTTTGTTTCCACCTAAGGTTCGGGTGATTTTTCCATGAGGGGTTGTATGAATCACCGTAGGGGTTTGGCTCGGGTTTGAAAGCGTACCACTTGTCTCCCGCTCCGTCGGTACGCGATGATGCGTAATCCACAAAAGCTTGTTCGGGGAGTTCCATGCAATCACGAGTGTCGTGGGGACCACTACATAATTCACATGAAGAAGTGATTTTGTTCACTTGGCTTGAAGGTTTAGGAGCCTCGTAGGATTTCATGAGAAACTTGACTTGGTCTTCAAGTTCTATGATCCTACGGTCGGAAGTGCTTGAATTGCTCGAAGGCAAAGATATTGCCTTGACCGTTTTATTCAAATCACGGGGATCACTCCAACTTTCGTTGTCATAAAGAGCAAGATCCTCTAGGAGAGCCCATGATTGTTCCGCACTTAGATCACGTAGCTTACCACCGGCCGATTGGTCAATGGTTTGCCTCGTGGAGAGATTGATATGGTCATAGAAGATTTGGACTTGGAGCCAAAGTTCTATGCCATGGTGAGGGACTTTTTGGAGTAAGTCCTTGAATCGAGTCCATGCCTCGTAGAGAGTTTCGCCTTGACGTTGTTGGAACATCAAGATATCATTCCTTAGCTTGGTAGTTCTTCCCGGTGGGAAAAACTGAGCAAGGAAACGAGTGGTGAGATCATCCCAAGAGGTGATGGATCCTGTGGGTTGACGTTCTAGCCACTGACTAGCTTGGTCCCGCAAAGAGAATTGGAAGAGACGCAATCGGGTCGTCTCTCGAGTGGCAACATCAAGGTCTATAGAATCAACGATTTTAAGAAAGTCCTTGAGGTGTTGATTAGGATCTTCAGAACGAAGTCCATGGAATGCGCATCCGCTTTGCACCAACCGGATGGTGTCGGATCGCAAGGGTGTGATATTGGCTCCTTGAGTGAGCTCAATGGTGTTTTGATAGCCATGGTGGCTAGGACGGGAATACTCTCCTAAAGTACGGGCTCTAGGAGGTGGTGGTGGTTGTTGTGGTGGGTGGTTGTTGTGGTTAAGGATATTACCATCTTCCATGATGTCGGATGGTATGGTTACGAACAAAGACACGAAGAAAATAGATAGACTAAAGAAAACCTAGAAAAATAAAACAAAAATCTCACTAGAAAGGAATCTAGTGAGTAGACCTAATAGAAATAAAAAATTCAACCTAAACAATAACTATTCCCCGGCAGCGGCGCCAAAAACTTGATGCGTGGTTTTGTAACCTTACAACAGGTTTTACCTCTCGAGGGATCTCAAGAGGCTTACAACCCCACCAGGCAGTGTACCTGACCGATGTAGTATAGTGTAGTGGTAAGTACGGGGGATTGATCGTTCTCCACAGGGAATAGTGTTCGTTAGGTGTGAAAGACTACTCTAATTAGGTCTAAGGGTTGAGGAAGATTCTTTTTATGTTTTTATAATTTTTATGAAAGCAAGTAAAATCTCGGGTTTGAAAGAGTGGGCGGAATTAGTTGCTAGTCAACTAACCCAATATTACTACGAATGCAATAAAATAAATAACTGAAAATAAAATGTGGGTGAGAAACTTATGTGTAGAGAAATGTGTTTACTTAGATTTCCTTACTCCCTAACTATCTTTTACCGGTTAATTAGTGTGTATTAGTCGCGTGGATGACGGGTGTATTCCTTAATACCATTCGTGGGGTGGCGTACTTACTTCCCCAACTCTACAAGCTCCTACTTCACTCCTATGTCGAGCCGGCTAGGAAGCTCCTAACATGGGATCACTAGAATTCGCTTGTGCATTAAATACAACCATAAAAACCTTTAGTACGCGTTTGGTTCATGTTTCTTAAGACGTTCAAGCAAGTTACCGAATAGGAAGTTAGCCAGTTTTCTTAAGCCTAACATAGATAAACAATCATCCAATACAACTAACAACACACTAACAACCAATAATCAATAGCTAGGTTTCATTAGATCTAAGCAAACACAAGATAAATTTAGCCTAACATGTTAATCAAAAGACAAGAATAAGATAAAATCAAACAACACATAGACATATTGAATGATTAATTGATAACTTATCTTCAATGTAACATGGAAGATCTCAAGGCAAAAAGCCTTGAAAAAGAAGCTGAATTCGTCTTAGGGTTTTCTACAATTCTGGGGGCAACTCAATTTTTGGGGGGGAAAAATTTTTTAGGGAGGGTTTTTTGTGCTAGTCATATAACTCCTTCGTGGACGCTCATTAAGATCAAAGTTTCACTCCTATATGTTGTAAAAAAATTTAAATTTGGCACTAAAATTACCCTAACAAGTATTTATCTTAGTTTTATTACATATCTACTATCAAACAAACAAAATCAAGCGTAATTGTATTCTCAAAAATCGTACTTTTACCCCCCCTTACACTTAGATGAACATTGTCCCCAATGTTCAAATAACAAGATGTAAAAGCAAAAAGTAAAAGAATGAAATCAAATACTCCCCTGATTCGCTCGGTGGATAATGAAATTACACGGTTAAATCTTCCTCCAAAGAGAATGTTGAAGCTCATGACTTAATGCATCGCCATAAGCTTGATCCAAAAACATCTCCTTGTCCAAAATAACCTGTTAAACCTGAGAAAACAAACACGAAAACCTGCATAACATCGGCGGGAAAAATCTATATATAAGGATATAATGCTTGTGGAATGATAATTTTGCAGATTCCTGGAGATTATAAGTTGGAGATTTTAATAAAAACTTTTTTAAAAACAAAACTTTCAAAAAATTTCTGAAATTAAATCTGACGCCGTCAGAAATGACCTGACAAAAATTTTCATTTTAAGTTTCCGGAAAATTTCTGGAAAAACCTTTACCTTACTTCCTGGAAATCCTGCAAAACATCATTATGACTCGATACAAGCATTTGACTCAAACAAATACTAATATGTATGCTAATTTATTATTATTACGATTCATGTTCATTTGTGTTCTAATAAACCGATTTAGATTTCCCTTACACTTATCTTTTGCAAAATACCTTTATATGTAGTTAAGACGAAGTTAAAAACAACATAAAGCATTTTCACAATTTACTTTTGAACATGAATCAATAATAATAAAAATTAAACACACATACGGAAAATAAAATCAAACAAACAAATAAATAAACACACAAAGCAAATAAAACAAATAAAGCTTGGGTTGCCTCCCAAGAAGCGCTTTTCTTTATTAACGAGTCTTGTAGCTAGACTCTAAGTCACGTACATTACGTGACTCCATCATCGGTCACGGTTCCTAGGCCATTCTCCTTCCGGTTTTATATTCCGGTCCTAATTTCAAACAATCCTTGTAGAAACCGAATATCCTTTCCATAACATAGTCTACTCCTTTACTTCTATCCTCATCATTCCTATAGTAGACCGCTTGCTTAAGCTCCTTCTCAACATTTGACAAGTGTTGGAATTGTTCTATCTTATATGGCATTTGGTAGCTTACTTCATCGGTCTCATCCTTAAATCTAACTATCCCTAAGGAAGGTTCATAAGTCATTCTAGAGACCTCAACAAATGGTTTTCCAAAAACCACTTGAGTCAAGGATGCATCGACTATTGGGCGGATATCTTCTACAATTACAAAGTCGGTGACATAGGTGAAGTTTCCTACATAAACCGGTAATCCCTTAACTCTTCCCGTGAAGTTACTCATCCAACCCTTGTCAGGGAACATCCTATACCCAAGTTGATTCTTCATTATCAAGTTGTAGTGGGCTCTAGTCATGATGTTTATGGGTGATCTAAGGTCGATGTAGGCTTTCCACACATGTAAATGTCCGATGTTGCATGGTATGTTGAGATTAGAAGGGTCGCCTATTTCTATGATTGGTCTACCTAGGAAGTATGGTGTCTCGGGGTCATCGAATAAGTTTGTATGATATGCACGCTCTTCCTTAGTGGGTAGCCTATTGAAGTAGTCCTCATCATCATCTACTTCTTCAATCACACTTGTCCTAACTTCCTTATCAACCTCGACTTTCTTATCCTCATCCTTAGGTTCACTATTATCCTCATTCCTATCAATTTGTTTAATAGTGACAATGTTGACAAAGTGGACGTGTTTGGATGAAGAGGGGTCTTTTACTTGGGGTCCGCTATTTGTGTTCCTAGCGTCCTTATGTGGAGGTGATAGCACTTGGTTATTGAGGGCTTTCAACAAGTTGTCAATTTTATTGGTCATCTCCGTTTGTTGTTGATTGAATTCGGATTCGAATCTAGCTATCCGAGCTTCTTGAGATGCCATAAATTGGGACATCAATCCTTCAAAGTTATTGGTACTACCATTGCCGGAAGGATTGTTGTTGAAAGTACGGTTCGAGTTGGAACCGCTTGATTGGAAACGATTAGGTGGGTTGGAAGAATTGGTTTGTTGTGAGTTTTGGTTTTGTTTCCACCTAAGGTTCGGTGATTTTTCCATGAGGGGTTGTATGAATCACCTTTAGGGGTTTGGCTCGGGTTTGAAAGCGTACCACTTGTCTCCCGCTCCGTCGGTACGCGATGATGCGTAATCCACAAAAGCTTGTTCGGGGAGTTCCATGCAATCACGAGTGTCGTGGGGACCACTACATAATTCACATGAAGAAGTGATTTTGTTCACTTGGCTTGAAGGTTTAGGAGCCTCGTAGGATTTCATGAGAAACTTGACTTGGTCTTCAAGTTCTATGATCCTACGGTCGGAAGTGCTTGAATTGCTCGAAGGCAAAGATATTGCCTTGACCGTTTTATTCAAATCACGGGGATCACTCCAACTTTCGTTGTCATAAAGAGCAAGATCCTCTAGGAGAGCCCATGATTGTTCCGCACTTAGATCACGTAGCTTACCACCGGCCGATTGGTCAATGGTTTGCCTCGTGGAGAGATTGATATGGTCATAGAAGATTTGGACTTGGAGCCAAAGTTCTATGCCATGGTGAGGGACTTTTTGGAGTAAGTCCTTGAATCGAGTCCATGCCTCGTAGAGAGTTTCGCCTTGACGTTGTTGGAACATCAAGATATCATTCCTTAGCTTGGTAGTTCTTCCCGGTGGGAAAAAACTGAGCAAGGAAACGAGTGGTGAGATCATCCCAAGAGGTGATGGATCCTGTGGGTTGACGTTCTAGCCACTGACTAGCTTGGTCCCGCAAAGAGAATTGGAAGAGACGCAATCGGGTCGTCTCTCGAGTGGCAACATCAAGGTCTATAGAATCAACGATTTTAAGAAAGTCCTTGAGGTGTTGATTAGGATCTTCAGAACGAAGTCCATGGAATGCGCATCCGCTTTGCACCAACCGGATGGTGTCGGATCGCAAGGGTGTGATATTGGCTCCTTGAGTGAGCTCAATGGTGTTTTGATAGCCATGGTGGCTAGGACGGGAATACTCTCCTAAAGTACGGGCTCTAGGAGGTGGTGGTGGTTGTTGTGGTGGGTGGTTGTTGTGGTTAAGGATATTACCATCTTCCATGATGTCGGTATGGTATGGTTACGAACAAAGACACGAAGAAAATAGATAGACTAAAGAAAACCTAGAAAAATAAAACAAAAATCTCACTAGAAAGGAATCTAGTGAGTAGACCTAATAGAAATAAAAAATTCAACCTAAACAATAACTATTCCCCGGCAGCGGCGCCAAAAACTTGATGCGTGGTTTTGTAACCTTACAACAGGTTTTACCTCTCGAGGGATCTCAAGAGGCTTACAACCCACCAGGCAGTGTACCTGACCGATGTAGTATAGTGTAGTGGTAAGTACGGGGATTGATCGTTCTCCACAGGGAATAGTGTTCGTTAGGTGTGAAAGACTACTCTAATTAGGTCTAAGGGTTGAGGAAGATTCTTTTTATGTTTTTATAATTTTTATGAAAGCAAGTAAAATCTCGGGTTTGAAAGAGTGGGCGGAATTAGTTGCTAGTCAACTAACCCAATATTACTACGAATGCAATAAAATAAATAACTGAAAATAAAATGTGGGTGAGAAACTTATGTGTAGAGAAATGTGTTTACTTAGATTTCCTTACTCCCTAACTATCTTTTACCGGTTAATTAGTGTGTATTAGTCGCGTGGATGACGGGTGTATTCCTTAATACCATTCGTGGGGTGGCGTACTTACTTCCCCAACTCTACAAGCTCCTACTTCACTCCTATGTCGAGCCGGCTAGGAAGCTCCTAACATGGGATCACTAGAATTCGCTTGTGCATTAAATACAACCATAAAAACCTTTAGTACGCGTTTGGTTCATGTTTCTTAAGACGTTCAAGCAAGTTACCGAATAGGAAGTTAGCCAGTTTTCTTAAGCCTAACATAGATAAACAATCATCCAATACAACTAACAACACACTAACAACCAATAATCAATAGCTAGGTTTCATTAGATCTAAGCAAACACAAGATAAATTTAGCCTAACATGTTAATCAAAAGACAAGAATAAGATAAAATCAAACAACACATAGACATATTGAATGATTAATTGATAACTTATCTTCAATGTAACATGGAAGATCTCAAGGCAAAAAGCCTTGAAAAAGAAGCTGAATTCGTCTTAGGGTTTTCTCCCAAAATTCCACACACTAAGCTCTCTCTTATGACAAAAAATTAGAAAACTATATATAGATTTTTGGATCTGACGGCGTCACCTTATGGAGTGTGACGCCGTCACCTCGCCGCTTTTAGGGTTCCCGGATGACCTTCTTGACGCCGTCCCTCTTTAGCTCTTCAAAAATCCATTCTGGCTTATCAAGGCTTGACGCCGTCGAACCTTGAACGTGACGCCGTCCCTCTTTGATTTAAGCCGTGACGCCCTTGATCAAGTTAAAGCGTGACGCCGTCAGAATTCACATGCTATTTTCACTGGCTCATCATGAGTAAATTTCACGTCCACTTTTTCTTGCTAAGGCATGACGCCGTCCAGAGTGAATTGTGACGCCGTCAAGAGTAACTTTTAGCCGATTCTTGAGACTTTGCCGTTTTCTTCACTTTAATGCTCCAAAAACGTCCAAAATGCCTCCTTTTCCAGATTTCTCCTCAAAAGTACCTAAAATGACAAAAGGAACGATTTAGGGCGATATTTGATCAAATAAATACGATTTAGGGCTTAAATGACCCCTTAAAAGCGGTACACTTTTCGCTTCATCAATAAATGAAGAAAATAAGAGTAAGGTAAAAGAAGACGTGCCTTTTTCCTTTGTGAGAAGTATGTTCAATCCAATCCGATGGATCCATTTCCAAAGCTTTGGGTGGATCAGTTGTTACCTAAATATTCAACGTGCATATATTATGTTATGCATACCAATAAGTTTGTTAAAGAAATTGCACAGATTTTAGATAATGTGACGACCCAAGAGTAAATAAAGAGCTCATGATCCTTACTGTAATAGAAGGTGCAACTGATGTCTGTTCAGCAGGCGGCAATGAAGGTACATGTGTAGTTGCTGACATTGGTAGCTGCTTAAAGAAATTTAATATAAACACATATTTGACTCCTGTCGTTGGAAGGTATTTTAGGGGGGGAAATACGGGAATTTTATAGCGTGCAACCTTTTATTACAACATGTATATACCTGCATATCTTCTAACATAGCATGAAATAACGGCCATGACAACTGGTTGTTCTAGTGCCATGTACACATCCATCCATTTGAAAATCTGTCGCCATTTCATTCCAAAGAGTTAAGGTAACAATGTTTCCACTGAAAAACAAAAGTTGATGTTCATATCGTTTATTTGTTATTGGAATAGCTAATAGAGAAAAAGGCTGAGTAACTTCAATTTTTGGAGCTCGATGTTTCTGCAGGTCACTATGCTTGTTGTTGCATCTTCGGTTGTCCTTTTTTCATTGATCTTACGAATATACCCTATATAATCTGCAAATGTAGTTGATAGCTTTCAAGATACGTGGGAGTTCAAAAAGCTGTTAAGAAACTTCTTTTACCTGTGATCCAAAACTGTCACACCCCAAAAATGGCGCATCGGAATGACATTTACGGGGTATGACCTCATTGTCAAGAACACAAGGTGTCACAATAGAGAAACACTAAATGCATAACATAAGACAGTTGATAGTCGCAAACTCCCACAAACGGGATAAGTACAAAGATCCAAAATAACATAAGTCTCAAGGTTAAACATCGTCACTAAGGAATATCAAATGCAACTCCACGAGATATAACCCGGGAGGGTCTTGTCTTAAGTCTTGCTAAGCCAGTCAATACTCTACCTTCTAAGCAGCCTCAATAACACCTGAAAATGGTACTCGAAAACGTCAACATAATGTTGGTGAGCTCGTAGGTTTAAAAGTAAAACCACTGAGCTGTGATATCATAGTGTAGGACAAAAGTGAGCATGATAATCAATTATAAGCACATGTCGAAACCAAACAATGTTGAAACCAAATAATGTCGCGCCAACTGAACCTGCCACGGTTGCACACATAAACATACACTGTGGGGAGCTACCCCGATAGATCTATCATATTGTTTCGGATCTCGAAAGAGTTAACAGTTGCGCATCAATGTTACACACAGTCAAACAAATTGTAGCACATAATTGTATCAAAACACATAATGTCCAAAAAATGAAAACAGTATAATCACAGCATGAAAACAGTTAACATATCATTTGAGTACCATTTTCCCCCAAGGAAAACATAATGAAAAAGGGGCTACGAGAACTCACCTCAGTAAAAGTAGTCAGATAGTGAAATGAATCAGATAGTGTGTGGCACCGACACGCGACCTAGATTAGTAAGGCATGTTTAGTTTATAGTTTCAAGTTTGAGACTCGATGGAGTTTAAACAAGTTTTAAGGTTTTAAAGTGTTTGTGTTATTGTTACTTGTGTGGCAGCATTTAAGTTTAAAACAGTTTTCTAAGTGTTTTCAAGTATTGGCTCTTGGAAGTGCATAAGTATATATATATAAGTATAAAGTATACATGATGAATAAGTATTCGTTACAAAAGTATCCGATAGACAAGGTGCGGAAAATAATCACAAGTAAAGTGTGTCGGGAATAATAGGCGTGGTCGGAAGATATAAAAATGTCGTTAACTAATAGTATTTTCATAAGTTTGAGTTAACGAAAATAAAACAGTTAGTGGATGATAAATTATGTTTTTATAAAAGCATATGTTTGTATGTATTAACATAAGTTGGTTAGTGGGAAATACCATATTTCATTTTTCATCCTTTAGTCGGGTTATGATAGAAAATAATCTAAGCGTCGATTTGTGACAGAAATCGAGCACGACCCGTGTATACCTTTTAGTTGCTCGTGATAACTGTAAATTACAATGTATATGTTTAAGTAAATATCCGGTTTATAATTTGTAAAACTCACTTAAGTTTTTATAAAACCATATCAAGTTTATATACGCTAAGTAGGCGATATAAATTAATAAGCATGTTTAAAACTTACAAGTTTAGTGGTGACTAGTTTTTATAAGTATAAATGCATAAGAGTTTAAGGTTGTATGTGTTAAGTATATATGAAATCTTGTGTTATAATGTATGTTTGCGAAACTCGTGGTTGAGTGGAGGGAAACAAGTCGGAAATCAAGTCGTATGGTAAACCGAACACACCCTCGCGAACTAAAACATAATCGGACCAAACTCACCATATGTTAATGAGGAGTGGGCTTTGGCCCAGTTGTGAGACAGGCATACACAGACTTAGGTTTAATGGGTTTCGGCCCAGTTTATGTAGCAAACACACAACCCAGTAACAAATTTGTTGCAACTTTTCTTTAGAACATACTCTAACATCACAGTGTGTAAACCAACGCTCGCATATCGAGCTCGAATGACCAATGAAGAATAAACTCGAACCCTTTTTGTTCATGTTAACACACTAATACCACAACACAAACACATATTCAATAGGCTGAAAATAAGCCGGTGAATGAGCTGGAAAATAAGCGAAAACCAAGTTGGAAAACGAGTTGGGAACTAAGCTAAAAGTGAACACCCCTTTGGTGCTCACTGCTATACCGAGACCAAGACTCGACTAGAGTTCGACACCATAACAAACACATACGATTCGACATAGCTAAAAATTAGATATATTGCTAACAAGCACGCTCTATGACCAGCAACCAAATCGATAATAAGCGAATCAAAATAAGCACTTCCAATTCGAGCCAACCTAGTTTTATTTTTCATTTTATCCATTTTAAGTTTGCCACACAAAATCAATAACAACCAAAGGAAACGAACAATCGTACAAAGATATATTTAATCAATTCGATTCAAATCCAACAGATCATAACAATGAAATTTTGAATGAAATTAAATCAAGAAAATCCTTACAACAGTTAGGTGGAGTCGATTTGAGAAGAAGACCAAAACAAAACAATGAACCCAAATATAATCCGATCCAAATCCGAATCCGAGCAGTAATCCACACCAAGATTAGATGTGTTGCCCTTTGGATCGGTTTGGGGATAAAAAGAAGAAAAAGGGAAACCCTAATACCCATCTTTGATCATTGAAATTCGATCTTAACCAAAAGTGGATTAAAATACAAATCTTTGGGTCTTCATATATCATCTTGTGACTCAACTTGGAATGAAGAGAAAAGCAAACAGTGCCAAGCCGATTTACTTGCGTGTGGAGGCTTCTTTTGGGTGCAAATCGAGAGATGTGATAAAGGGGTTGATTCTCCTTCTTTGATATATGTATGTCTAGGTTCATGCTGGACCTGGTTTCATCTTGGAGGGATTATTTTGGCAAAACTCGTTATCACACTCGTTCTCCAAAGCCTTCTCATGACACAACCTTGGGAAAGAAGAAGCAGGGATAAGAGAGGGCTGATGTTGACCGGACCCTCCCTTAGGGAGGGTGTGTTGACTTGACCAGCTGCCGCCGCTTGTACTTTCTGCTTTAAAACTTGTACAATTTGACTAAAATAGGTGGACCCCCATGGTAGGGAGGGTCCGGTTAGTATGACCCTAAGAGAGTGATAGAGATTTATCATAAAAGTGTGTTTTGCTTTTTGGTTTGACCAAGGGAGATTGATAGATATGTGTGTGAGGGCCTGACTGTTTTGAGGAGAGATACAGAAAAAAAATTCAAGAATGAATGTGGATGGTTTGTGGGGTGAGGTTAAGAGAGAGGTAGGATAAGATTAGTTGTTAGTGGGTGTATTTTTTTATATTAATTATATTATTGTATTTTGTGTACCCGTGTTTTGTTGAGCTAACGTGTAATCGTGGTATCCCGGTTTCACATGAATGTGAAAAAGACATAAATCTGGAGTCGTTTTTATAAAACTGACATCAAGTAAAATTTATTGACTCCGAAAATAAATTAAAAATTTGAACCATTACTAATCTGGTGTCGGTACGCGTGTGGTATCGTTCTCTTAATTTGTGCAGTTACATTACAAGTTATACGCAAAAGAAATATGTAACTCCTAAAATAAATTATATTGAGTTTTAAATGTTGAGTAAGGACCTGAAAATTCACGGTTGTTACAGTCTACCCCCGTTATCAGATTTTTGTCCTCAAAATTCAGTTGACTAAGGGTCTAAGCTTGCTCGGACAATATTCACCCTTCAATTCGGTTGCACACAGGAAGGTAAGGGTGTGGCTGTCAATCCAAATAGTACCGGGTGCTACTTCCCAATTGGTACTATCAATAATTCCTAACCTCTAGAAATCACACAAATGAAACCACATAATAATCACACAATAAGGCAAGCTTTCCCGTCCTTGAGTAAAGCCATCAAAAACCTTAGGCATCTTTTCAGTAGTTTAAGTTGAGCCTCAACTAAAATCTAGCTTAACCCCACAACTCATCAAACAAGAACTGTCATGAGATTAAACTAAACCACAGTCTAAGCCCAGTAATAACTTGATTTCAGCTTAATCTCACAACTCATCAAACAAGAACTGTCATGAGATTAAACCTAATTTTAAACTACGTAACAACTTGAATCTAACTTAACTTCACAACTCATCAAACAAGAACTGTCATGAAATTAAGTTAGGTATCAAGTTGTAAGAAAAGAAACTCAACATTTTTGAGGGATTGACTCAATTTTGGGATCGCTTTCAAATAAACAACTAGTAGATAACCAAGGAGAAAGTTCAATTAAGGGGGATGTGCATTCCTGTTTCCTCCAAAATCAATAGTGCATGCCCTAAGTGTATCCCCTAATGTCGTATAGTATGCTCACTTTAACCATTGGTCAAGGAATGATGGTCGTACTCCATTCCAACTGTGTTCCTAATGCATCCTATAGTATCTACCAAAATCGCGATGTGAGTCGTCTATCATGATTCGATATAATAGGTAAGGTGCTCCTCATATATGTCGCTCTAATTGGATTCCTTATCTTTGAATATTATGGAGGCTTTGATCAAACCAAAGGACTTATCCTGAAAACTCGAAATGCCTATATATCGTTCTTAACGCGGTTTTAGGGTTGTCAGTCTTGTGCACTCTCAACTAACGATATTCGGGTTTGGAATCTTTCTTCGAAAGGTATCGTGTATCCTGAAATTTGTGCCGCTCCGGAAGTTAAGTTTATGCGCATCTCAATTCTTCAAGGAGGGGTAAATCCTGTCAGGTCTTTACGAAGTACTCCAGGGAAATCTTATGCACGCGAGGTATACTTGGGCTTCTGCTCGTTCTACTAGGCGCAATGAAATAGGCGATTTTGTAGTAACTATCGAGTGATTAGGCTTCATGAAATGCCTCATCCATTCTTGAGCAAAATCATTTTAAAATTTTAAGCTAATTAGCAACTTTAAACTTAATATCACATCTCATCAAACAAGAACTGACATGAAATTAAGTTAAAAGTTGTTAAAAAGCTTACCTTTTTTTTTTTTTTTTTTTTTTTTTTTTTTTTGAAGAAAAAGAAAAATTTTAGTTAAAGTTTTGGGGTTGCTCAAAAATGAACGGGTGACATTTCAGCACTCCAAAGTCTTGCTACCAGGTGGTGGGGGTTTGAACTATCTTATCGGTTTCTACCTTTTTAGTCATACGCTATGTCAATAACTAAGAGCTAGGACACTAAGCTCCACCTTTAACAGAGGCATGAACTGAGTGGAAACAAATCTATAATCGATGTTGGAATCAAACAGCATGATAGTCTAATATCCGTTTAAGGAGAACATACCCGTCACGAGGTTCGGGTCCTGGCGTCCTTCTTCAGCGTTCATCACGAATACCTGCCCACGAGCTGGGTTGCCATTGTTTCCATTGTGTGTGTGTGTTCCATTAGTCACTAAGGCCTGATTTGGGTTATTTTGCCCTTGCCCCTGTGTCCTATTCAGCTTAGGACACGTGTTTCGGAGATGATCCAGGCTCCCGCACTCATAACATGTCCTTGGGTAAATGACATTAATCGAAGTCGCCTGCATGGCTACTGCTCGGCAATCCCTTGCAATGTGACCAGTCTGATTGCAGTTGAAACACACCAGGCAGGGTTTAGTCTCCAGGTGGTGGTAGTTACATTTGGCACACTTAGGGTGAGGGCCTTCATATCCCTTACGACCCGAGCTCATTGCCACAAATCCTTTTCCCCATTTTGCCTTCTTATTTTCATCATTTGCACCTCCTTGTCTACTTGTCTTACTCACGGTCTTCCTCTTATCACCGCTCTTGGACAATGTCCCACTCCTAACCATTTCATCCGTTAAGGTTGCAGATTTCAGTATTACGCTCTGAAGGGTAGGGGGCTCAGTCGCTTTCACCATCCCGCGAATCTTGGGGACCAAACCATAGATGTACCTCTCAATTCTCTTGGATTCAGGAGTGACCATGTGAGGTACCAGTCTAGCAAGCTCATGGAATCGATCTGTATAGGCTGCATGACAAGCACCTACCATAGCATGGTTGTAGAACTCATGCTCTAGCTTCTGCATCTCGTTGTTTGGGCAATACTCCTCCTTTAGTAATGCCTTAAGGTCATCCCAACTCATTCCCAGGGCGGCTTCTCTTCCTCTGGCCTGGATTTGCGTGTTCCACCAGGTCAGAGCCTTTCCCGTGAACGAGCTTGCAGCGTACTTCACCCTCTGGTGAGCTGCACATTCGCTTATGTCCATTACAGCCTCCATTTTCTCTATCCATCTCGTGTACACCAACGCTCCTCCATTGCCATCAAAGTCCACTGGTTTACATGCTGTAAACTCCTTGTACGAACATCCCTTGCCACTATTGTTGTTATTGCCATTATTGTTGTGGTCACTACCAATGCCATCGTCTGCATGGTCATTCCCGCTTCCGTTGTTTCCTAGATTACTGATGTGGTCGCCAACTTGGGTGATGATAGTGGGTAGCAATGCTTGTAGTTGCTCGGCGATCATGGCGGAAAGGTCAGGATTCACATTGTCGTTGCCATTGTTCTCGGTGCCGCGACCACCTGCTCTACCTCCTCGCCCACCAGTCCTTCCACCCCTCGATGGTGGAATGCCTCAGTTAACTCGAGTAGACCTTCTTGGAGGCATGATTCTTCAAAATAGGACATTGGTAGACGTTGGGTAAGAGGTAGGTAGGATAGGTCGGTATACGCGGCGTACTACTACCCTCAACTTCCTATCTGACAGCCCATGAATTTGATAAGTCCATGCCTCATCATGTTATCGTAAAAACGTTGGCCAGGCGTTTTTAAGATAGCATCAAGCTGCATTTACTTATCATCATCACTTCGTGTCATACTATACGCATAATCGCACACGTAGTTCCTATAATGCAAACTATATGAGGATTCTTAGGTTATAGTCTAGGTTAAACCACCTAATTCTCTATAACCAAGGCTCTGATACCAATCTGTCACACCCCAAAAATGGCGCAGCGGAATGACATTTACGGGGTATGACCTCATTGTCAAGAACACAAGGTGTCACAATAGAGAAACACTAAATGCATAACATAAGACAGTTGATAGTCGCAAACTCCCACAAACGGGATAAGTACAAAGATCCAAAATAACATAAGTCTCAAGGTTAAACATCGTCACTAAGGAATATCAAATGCAACTCCACGAGATATAACCCGGGAGGGTCTTGTCTTAAGTCTTGCTAAGCCAGTCAATACTCTACCTTCTAAGCAGCCTCAATAACACCTGAAAATGGTACTCGAAAACGTCAACATAATGTTGGTGAGCTCGTAGGTTTAAAAGTAAAACCACTGAGCTGTGATATCATAGTGTAGGACAAAAGTGAGCATGATAATCAATTATAAGCACATGTCGAAACCAAACAATGTTGAAACCAAATAATGTCGCGCCAACTGAACCTGCCACGGTTGCACACATAAACATACACTGTGGGGAGCTACCCCGATAGATCTATCATAATGTTTCGGCTCTCGAAAGAGTTAACAGTTGCGCATCAATGTTACACATAGTCAAACAAATTGTAGCACATAATTGTATCAACACACATAATGTCCAAAAAATGAAAACAGTATAATCACAGCATGAAAACAGCTAACATATCATTTGAGTACCATTTTCCCCCAAGGAAAACATAATGAAAAAGGGGCTACGAGAACTCACCTCAGTAAAAGTAGTCAGATAGTGAAATGAATCAGATAGTGTGTGGCACCGACACGCGACCTAGATTAGTAAGGCATGTTTAGTTTATAGTTTCAAGTTTGAGACTCGATGGAGTTTAAACAAGTTTTAAGGTTTTAAAGTGTTTGTGTTATTGTTGCTTGTGTGGCAGCATTTAAGTTTAAAACAGTTTTCTAAGTGTTTTCAAGTATTGGCTCTTGGAAGTGCATAAGTATATATATAAGTATAAAGTATACATGATGAATAAGTATTCGTTACAAAAGTATCCGATAGACAAGGTGCGGAAAATAATCACAAGTAAAGTGTGTCGGGAATAATAGGCGTGGTCGGAAGATATAAAAATGTCGTTAACTAATAGTATTTTCATAAGTTTGAGTTAACGAAAATAAAACAGTTAGTGGATGATAAATTATGTTTTTATAAAAGCATATGTTTGTATGTATTAACATAAGTTGGTTAGTGGGAAATACCATATTTCATTTTTCATCCTTTAGTCGGGTTATCATAGAAAATAATCTAAGCGTCGATTTGTGACAGAAATCCAGCACGACCCGTGTATACCTTTTAGTTGCTCGTGATAACTGTAAATTACAATGTATATGTTTAAGTAAATATCCGGTTTATAATTTGTAAAACTCACTTAAGTTTTTATAAAACCATATCAAGTTTATACACGCTAAGTAGGCGATATAAATTAATAAGCATGTTTAAAACTTACAAGTTTAGTGGTGACTAGTTTTTATAAGTATAAATGCATAAGAGTTTAAGGTTGTATGTGTTAAGTATATATGAAATTTTGTGTTATAATGTATGTTTGCGAAACTCGTGGTTGAGTGAAGGGAAACAAGTCGGAAATCAAGTCGTATGGTAAACCGAACACACCCTCGCGAACTAAAACATAATCGGACCAAACTCACCATATGTTAATGAGGAGTGGGCTTTGGCCCAGTTGTGAGACAAGCAAACACAGACTTAGGTTTAATGGGTTTCGGCCCAGTTTATGTAGCAAACACACAACCCAGTAACAAATTTGTTGCAACTTTTCTTTAGAACATACTCTAACATCACAGTGTGTAAACCAACGCTCGCATATCGAGCTCGAATGACCAATGAAGAATAAACTCGAACCCTTTTTGTTCATGTTAACACACTAATACCACAACACAAACACATATTCAATAGGCTGAAAATAAGCCGGTGAATGAGCTGGAAAATAAGCGAAAACCAAGTTGGAGAACGAGTTGGGAACTAAGCTAAAAGTGAACACCCCTTTGGTGCTCACTGCTATACCGAGACCAAGACTCGACTAGAGTTCGACACCATAACAAACACATACGATTCGACATAGCTAAAAATTAGATATATTGCTAACAAGCACGCTCTATGACCAGCAACCAAATCGATAATAAGCGAATCAAAATAAGCACTTCCAATTCGAGCCAACCTAGTTTTATTTTTCAGTTTATCCATTTTAAGTTTGCCACACAAAATCAATAACAACCAAAGGAAACGAACAATCGTACAAAGATATATTTAATCAATTCGATTCAAATCCAACAGATCATAACAATGAAATTTTGAATGAAATTAAATCAAGAAAATCCTTACAACAGTTAGGTGGAGTCGATTTGAGAAGAAGACCAAAACAAAACAATGAACCCAAATATAATCCGATCCAAATCCAAATCCGAGCAGTAATCCACACCAAGATTAGATGTGTTGCCCTTTGGATCGGTTTGGGGATAAAAAGAAGAAAAAGGGAAACCCTAATACCCATCTTTGATCATTGAAATTCGATCTTAACCAAAAGTGGATTAAAATACAAATCTTTGGGTCATCATATATCATCTTGTGACTCAACTTGGAATGAAGAGAAAAGCAAACAGTGCCAAGCCGATTTACTTGCGTGTGGAGGCTTCTTTTGGGTACAAATCGAGAGATGTGATAAAGGGGTTGATTCTCCTTCTTTGATATATGTATGTCTAGGTTCATGATGGACCTGGTTTCATCTTGGAGGGATTATTTTGGCAAAACTCGTTATCACACTCGTTCTCCAAAGCCTTCTCGTGACACAGCCTTGGGAAAGAAGAAGCAGGGATAAGTGAGTGATAGAGATTTATCATAAAAGTGTGTTTTGCTTTTTGGTTTGACCAAGGGAGATTGATAGATATGTGTGGGAGGGCCTGACTGTTTTGAGGAGAGATACAGAAAAAAAATTCAAGAATGAATGTGGATGGTTTGTGGGGTGAGGTTAAGAGAGAGGTAGGATAAGATTAGTTGTTAGTGGGTGTATTTTTTTATATTAATTATATTATTATATTTTGTGTACCCGTGTTTTGTTGAGCTAACGTGTAATCGTGGTATCCCGGTTTCACATGAATGTGAAAAAGACATAAATCTGGAGTCATTTTTATAAAACTGACATCAAGTAAAATTTATTGACTCCGAAAATAAATTAAAAATTTGAACCATTACTAATCTGGTGTCGGTACGCGTGTGGTATCGTTCTCTTAATTTGTGCAGTTACATTACAAGTTATACGCAAAAGAAATATGTAACTCCTAAAATAAATTATATTGAGTTTTAAATGTTGAGTAAGGACCTGAAAATTCACGGTTGTTACAAAAACCTCGTGTTTGGTATGCTGAATTCAACTAGAGCACGTTATATTTCTGCACATCTCTAAGTTCCATGTTTGCTTGAATTGCCTGTCCCTGTTATTATGAAATGATAGTTAATGTTATTAAGTTAAAACGCATCTATTGCATAGAATTCAAATAACATCATCCAGAGAAGCCTTATTTGCAATGTTACTAAGGGAAAAGCTAAATAACAGTAGCTTTCTTTGTAAGATTATCAAGGGTCAACCAAACACTATTTCTAATCGTTTAAACTAAACCCAATTTGCTTAGCATATATATATAATAATAATATATAATAATAATAATAATAATAATAATAATAATAATAATAATAATAAATAATAATAATAATAATAATAATAATAATAATAATAATAATAAAAGGAATGGTAACACACTGTTGAAACAGGTGGCATTGGTCCTGATGTTGCAGTTCCATTAGGTCGCATGGGAATGGGAACTCTTCCATTGCTCATCTGCTGTGGAATGAAAACAGATAATTAGTGTCTACTTTAGAGAACATGTCAGATATATAATCCATCAGACTATAACTAAGAGTGTTATGCAACACTAAATAGCATTATGCCAATCAGTTATACTGTTAAGCGCAAGCTGTGTGCATATAGTGGAGACTATAAAGAGGCCAAGAAATAGGGAAAATTTTACTCTCAATTGAAAGATAGCAAAATAGTCAACAGATAAATATAAAATTAACCAGAAGAGAAAGGTGTAAGGGATTTGTCCAAATAACTTTGGTTATAAGAACACAAAAACTCTACTCTGAAGGTGGTGCATATGTGTGATTCTGTATCCCTACACGTATATTCAGAAGATAGTTCGTTGTAGTCACATTGACATTTGTAATGTACTGACAAACTGCACATTTAACTGATGGGGCACCATATGGATACATCAGCATTGTTCGGAAATTTCCATAATTTACTTGAGCAATCTGGTTATGAACTGTCAACGGAAAATAAGACCATTAGAACCAAAAAATGATTGTACTTATTATCATGTTATGCAATAAAATTGGGAGCTATAAAAATAAGCTACGAAAGGAACGATGATATATGTACTAATTCATTATTGCCTCTCTGATATCTTTCAAAGTGGGTGAATGCAAAGAGTGTAAGGTGGCATACACTTCAAAACACACATACATACCCACACAGTCGAAAAGAACCATTTCAAGGGTTGTGCCTCTATATCAAAAAGTGTTTAATTTACTAAAATACATCAACATAATTAATAGTGTGTCCACAGGGAAGCGCATTGATTACATAATCTTTCTAATCACTTTGGTTAGATTAACATAACATAAACCACATGAAGTCAGTAACTAAAACATTCGATTAACATTAACAACACGCCAATCTTTGATGTGCAATTGCCCTCAAACCACTTTGCTTTACATGCATGTTCATAAAGGTAGTTCTATTGAGAATACTCTGTGTGTTATGCTATATAATTAACCATATGGTGGTAAATTTTGCCTTATCTTTGGGAGTCATCTAAGTACCAATGTTAAGTTATGCTATATAATTAACCATATGAGTGGTAATAGCTACATTGCAGCTTGTATAATAATGTAATCAAAAAAATATCAGATAAATGTGGCAAAGGGAGGATATGGATGCCCACCTGCATAATCATTATTTATTTTGTGCAGCAAAATAAAAAGATAACTGGTTGGTTACGATTGTCTGCTCGATTTGAATTGCTAATGGGACAAAAAACCTGAAGCGCAAGAAATGGTTAATCTAGAACCAGCTTTATTAGCATCAGTCCTCAGCTTTAGAGCCTTTGGGTGAACTTTAAACCATTTTGACCATTCTGGCCAAGTCTTTATGTTCCTCATTTAATTGTTATCAGTAATATACTGATATAAAACCCAAACCAACCCATTTTACATAAAATGAGTTAAAAATTGCCACCTATAGTGTCAAAAAGGGATTCTCAAACACTCCTCATGGGGTTCAATCCCAGAGCATCCCTAGTTATGATCATTTCAGAATCTGCGGATAGTTGTGTTCTCATTCTTCACAACATAATGAAAGGTTCAATCTAAAAAGGAAATAATGTTCACTAAGTTGACTCATGCATTATTGGCCCAATGTTACTTTCAATAATTCCTGATTGTTTACTCTTCACATAGTCAAGAGAATCCTTTTGTACCTCTACACTTGTCTATGCTCGTGATAATAGAGATTGAGCAATTCCTTGACAAAAAAATTAGTATCAAGAACAACATGTAGGCAAAATTTGTCCGGGCCTCCAAATCTCTTGGTCCTAACGGATTCATGTCAACGATAAACAACATGCTCAAGTCTTTATAAACAATAGAAAAAGCAAAAGTGTGCTCAAAAATGATATTTAATCTGGTAGCCAAATATCTCAGCATACTGGTAAATCCCAAAGTGAGGTTAGATGACACATTAGGAGCACTAAACGTCGTCAAATCTACAGATAGTTAGTTAGGAAACTATGACAAAAGTCCTTCTAATTCTCTTTAACTCCCCTTTTTTTGTTTATGAGTGCAGCTCTGTGCTGCATTCCTTCCCAACTAAAGCATCACAATAATTTATGGTTTACTGTGTGTAACACCCTAAACTCAGAGTGAAAGGATTCTCAATGCCCCAACCCCCAAACACAAACTTTTCAGTTCTATCAATGTGAGACTATGATAGTGATCTGAGAATTGTCATGACAAAAGGTGATGTTTAAAAAGTTAGTACATGACTATTGATACTTAAATTGCTTAATGGGCTTCAAAAACAAAAGTTGTAGTTAGATGGCAATTTGCCCCTACATGTTCGCTCATACCTATATTCAGGAGGTATTAATTCAACAAAAACTCATATTGCACATTCACTTGCCTATTGGACGGGCACCCGCGTTACGTAGATAGTAATTTTGAATCGCAGAAATAAAATAAATACATTACCTTGAGTAACAGGCCAGGCATGTCTGTTGTTCAAATCAGCAGTAGCCAGAACAGCTTCTGAGGTATCCGTACTCATACCTATAATCAGGAGGTATTAATTCAACAAAAACTCATATTGCACATTCACTTGCCTATTGGACGGGCACCCGCGTTACGTAGATAGTAATTTTGAATCGCAGAAATAAAATAAATACATTACCTTGAGTAACAGGCTAGGCATGTATGTTGTTCAAATCAGCAGTAGCCAGAACAGCTTCTGAGGTATCCGTAATAGCAGGTCCACCCTGAACAATGTTTTTGCGCGTGACCTACCGATCATCGCTACTAACACATGAACTTGTAGCCATAGGATCAGGCATGCGCATAGCGAAGTGACAGTCTTATATAAACAGATATAAATCAAGTAAAAAAGACATTAGATCAAATAAACTTGTTGTGTTTGGAACTGTAATAGCAAAGTTACCTAAATTAAGTACGATTTTCTAATTTAATTTAAGCGTTCGGCTGATGCTCTGCCATGACCTCTGCCTCTTCTTCTACCACGGCCTCTGCCCCTACCGTTGCTGCTTGTTTGCCTTGCTTCATGCTGCATAAAAGAGTGGTTTTAGTTACTAAATAATTAATAATAGTAAAAATGTTAGATTTTTTTATTTATTTATATTTTTTTTTATTTTATTATTTTTTTATTAGGACTAAAATGAGCAAAAATAGATGAAATTCAATGTGTGGCTAGAGACATCTAATAACCATATAAATCACTTGCTACTGATACTTTACATATTTAGATTAAGAGGTGAACCATAGCTGAAAGATAGGAGGTAGTAATTCCGACCTGTTTACTTAACATTAAATCGATTTGGTTTTTTTATTTCAGACCTCTAACAGGTCAAAAACATGGGTCGACCTAAGTCTAACGGGTCGTAAGTTTTCAATGTTCAGAACTTTCTCAAACGTGTTATTTTGAGAATGCTATTTCAAATATAGATTTTATAACTGTTTATGACATTATTTATTAATCAAACTAAAAAATGGACAAATAAAGTGTCGATGGGTAGACTCGACCAGACTGGTTTTGACCCAAAAGTCCAAAACCAATCCACCCACTTATACTAAAAGAACACACACATAGTTTTTAGTATACACTGTTAATAGTGGGAAATTTGAAGGAAGATGAACTTTTACCAGCCTGTTTCTCTTCAACTCTTCATCACTTTCATTCATTTCATCCGCAGCAACTTTCCTAGTAGAAGATATTTGAAGTTCATTTATATATGTTAGTTTATTAGTTCAAAGGAAAAAAAAAGGAACACTCACTAAAGAACATGGAGAATCATACTTACTTCCTCTTTATCATGGCACGATCATCAACACCGGCATCAGAATGACCATAATCAGGGACCTTGTTGACAACTTCCCTCATAAAATCAAACACATTGTAACTTTTCACACAATGCTTTTTGAATCAAAACAAATAATTAAATTAATGTTTTTCACAAAAAATAAAACAAATTGATGACATGGTCATGAAAGTCATATAAATTGATGTTTTCCACAGAAGTCATATAAACTAATGTTTATCCAATTCATAAATTGATGTTTTTCATAAATCAAACAAATTGATGTTTTATACAAAAACATATAAATTTGAGACCCAACTAAATCTAAAAACTTTAGCCAGTAAAAATTTGCAAGCTTCCTGATTGAAAGGTTAGTACTGCTCCTAATTATTAGTACTGCTATGCGAGAAAGTTAGTACTGCTGTTGATAACCTAGTACTGCTGCTCAGAAAATATGCAAAATCCGATCAATAAACATCATATACATGTAATCGAAGATGAATATAACTAAATTAGTCATGGCAACAATAAAATACAATTAAAAAAAACTTACTTTCACTTTTGAATGATGAATCTATTGAAGTCTTCGGATTACATTGGTGAAGGTGGGAAGCAGGAGTGAATGTGGTTGTTGGTGTAAGGTGGTGAAGGTGGATGTGAAGGTACAGTGGTGAAAGTGGATGTGGAGTTACAGGAGGGAGGGGGAGGATGGAGGCAAGAATGGATTGTGCCTGGAATATAACCTGGTTGTTTTATAATTCTGAATCTATAATTAAGGAATGGATATGTGCTATATAATTATGCATAATCTATTCCTTAAATATACCTTAACAATATAAATTATTTAAGCACGACTTAATTAGTTTGTATTGTAAATCACAAAAACTGGTTTGGTCTAGTGGTTGAAGCATTTATATGTGAATTAAATGACTCAGGTTCGATTCTTGCAAATGTCAAATTTTTAATTAATTCGGATTTTAATTGCCTAAAATCGTGCTTAGGTGGACTAAATGTGATGATGTGGCCTTTGACGTGGACTTGATTGTGCATGCGTGGACTTAATTGTGCTGATATGGCTTTATCTAGTCATGTTTATCCTGTTTTATATATATATATATATATATAATATATATATATATATATATATATATATATATATATATATATATATATATATACATACATATACATATATAACAGGATGTATATGACATCATCAATGACATGGAATACCACCTCATCATTTTTTTATTCCATGTCATCACAATGAGGCCACGTAAGCAGTATTTTGCATTGTGAATTTCGGGATTTATTTGTTCAAAAATTCATTATCATGGATTCGAACATGGGTTTGTGAATAAGTGCTAATCACATATTAACCACTGCACTAACACAATGTTTTGTATTTGTTTTGCAAACTAAAATCTATAAACGAAAGGAAGGATAGACACTTATTTGGGAAGCTTAACCCGAATAACATAGCTATTACAGTTTGATTCATATGAGGATACTTTTAGAATGGATTCTATGATATCTTTTATCTCCAAAAATAATTAATTAATGATACACTTATGAATATGAATCGTATTGTGAATTAAACATTGATTATTTGTTCATGAATATGAACCATATCATGAACTGCATATATATTGTTGAATGGTATGTTATTAAAAAAGCTTAAGCAGTAGTAAGTTTAAATTAACAGTACTAACTTTAAAGTTAACACTGCTATAATGAGTTTTAGGAACAGTGCTAAATTTCAAGTTAGTACTGGCGTGACATAATTGCTAAAAGGAACACTACGTGTATGATTGGGTTTTCAGACATCATCAACAACTGTTTGGGTACAAAATTCCAACACCAGCAAAGGAGGCAACCAACACCATTATATTCGATTAAACATGTAGTTTGTTAATTAACGGTTAAATATGCATGGTTTTAAACATATTAAACATTCATTGCATAACTCATATTTATTGTATCAGCATGATTCATATATATTTATTGGATTAACAATTAATTACATTTTAATTTACATTGTTGAGTGAAGCAGCAAGGGATAATCAGGAGAATAAAAGCATACAGGGTATTTTATCAGTTATATAATTTATTAACTACTTTGTATTTTTAAAATCACATAAAAATAAAGTCTCTTTAATAGATGAATTTTTTAGAGTGACATTGTTTGAAGCAGATCTAGAATGCATAGTTGAGATTTCATAGTGCTACAACAAAAAATTTCAAAAGGTTAGTACTGCCAGTTAAAAATTTAGTACTGGTATGGATATATTTGTACTGCTGTTTGAAAGGTTTTGTGTTCTTGATTAATTTGATTACATATAATTTGTATTTAATTAATGATACACTTATGAATATGAATCGTATTGTGAATTAAACATTGATTATTTGTTCATGAATATGAACCGTATCATGAACTGCATATATATTGTTGAATTCTATGATTGGGTTTTCAGACGTCATCAACAACTGTTTGGCTACAAAATTCCAACACCAGCAAAGGAGGCAACCAACACCATTATATTTGATTAAACAGGTAGTTTGTTAATTAACGGTTAAATATGCATGGTTTTAAACATATTAAACATTCATTGCATAACTCATATTTATTGTATCAGCATGATTCATATATATTTATTGAGATTTCATACTGCTACGACAAATTTTTTCAAAAGGTTAGTACTGCCAGTTAAAAATTTAGTACTGGTATGGATATATTTGTACTGCTGTTTGAAAGGTTTTGTGTTCTTGATTAATTTGATTACATATAATTTGTATTTAATTAATGATACACTTATGAATATGAATCGTATTGTGAATTAAACATTGATTATTTGTTCATGAATATGAACCGTATCATGAACTGCATATATATTGTTGAATTCTATGATTGGGTTTTCAGACGTCATCAACAACTGTTTGGCTACAAAATTCCAACACCAGCAAAGGAGGCAACCAACACCATTATATTCGATTAAACAGGTAGTTTGTTAATTAACGGTTAAATATGCATGGTTTTAAACATATTAAACATTCATTGCATAACTCATATTTATTGTATCAGCATGATTCATATATATTTATTGGATTAACAATTAATTACATTTTAATTTACATTGTTGAGTGAAGCAGCAAGGGATAATCAGGAGAATAAAAGCATACAAGGTATTTTATCAGTTATATAATTTATTAACAACTTTGTATTTTTAAAATCACATAAAAATAAAGTCTCTTTAATAGATGAATTTTTTAGAGTGACATACATTGAAGTAGATCTAGAAGTCATAGTTGAGATTTCTTACTGCTACGACAAAATTTTTCAAATGGTTAGTACTGCCAGTTAAAAATTTAGTACTGGTATGGATATATTTGTACTGCTGGATAGACGTTAGTACTGGGCCGAAATTACAGCTTTATTAAAATAGCCGTTGAGGACTATGTTAATATTCTTATTAATATTTATTTATCTTAAGGGTTTACTTTTTTAATATTTTTAATTTTAATATCTTATATTTTACCTTTATTGGATCAAAAATTGTCTTTTACTTGAAGTTGGTCCAATAGAAACCCTAATAAGTATTTCATAATATCTCAATTCACTTTCTTCAACCTACTTTCTAACCTAAATTACTTTAATCCCAGCAGTCAAATCAATAATTTACTAACAATCATGGCTACTTTAACCTTTGCCGATAAACACAACATGGTATCTTATTTGGAAAAAGCAGAGGATGCCACCAACTTCTATCAGATAGTCGACTTTTTAAATGATTCTCACATAAGGTATTCTTTAACATTAAATCCCAATATATATGTCTCCCAAATCAAAGAGTTTTGGCAGACTGCTACTGCCAAAACATTTGAAAATGGTGACACCGAAATAACTGCAACAATGGATGGTAAATCTATCGTTCTTACTGAATCATCAATCAGGCAGCATCTCCGTCTGAATGATTCAAATGGTATTAGTTCTATGCCAAATACAGAAAATTTTGAAACTTTAACCAGAATGGGGTACAACATTCTATCACAATCTTTAACTTTTAAAAAAGGTGGGTTTGCCCCACAATGGAGGTTTTTAATTCACACCATCCTTCACTGTCTCAGTCCTAAGAAAACCTCATGGGAACAGTTCAGTAGCAATATCGCGACTGCCCTCATCTGCTTGGCCACTGACAGAACTTTCAATTTTTCTAAACTTATCTTTGAAGGCATGGTTAAAAATGTTGATAGCAAATCAAAATTTTTGATGTATCCTAGGTTCATACAAAGTATTTTGAACAAAGTGAAACACCAACTTCTTCCTCATAAAAATATTTATCCCACACCCAAACTTTCCCAAAAACTTTTCAGTAATATGAAAATGTCCTCAAAATGGTATAATGGGGAAGATGTTCCTTTATTTGATTATATGTTACAGGTACAGGGTGAAGGATCAGCAAGCTCAGTTGATCCCCATCACACACCCACAACACCAGAACAATCACCTTTACAACCAAACTCATCGCCAGATATGTCTATATCCAGAGAGGGCTCTGTTGTTCCTCAGCACGGAGACCCTACAACTCCCCATGTAACAGATGAGGCTGGCTTTGTCATTATAGAAAGGGCTGCTTCTACTGTCTCAGGTTTAGAAACTGGGCAGGACAGAAGTAACGTACATAAGACCCAAACTATGGCAACACTAACAGTACCAAGTTCCTATGAACCCAGTACTATTGGTGGAATCCCAAGCCAACATGAAATATTGGGTGGCTCAAAAACTCACCATATGGTGGACTATGAGTCTGTGCCCCATGATGCACCTCTCTATAAGGGTAACACATCAGGGAGTGCTGAGGGCAGACAACCACTTAAGGTATTGATGGAAACATGTACAAAATTGTCTCAGAAGGTTACTGCGTTGGAGTCTGATTTCACTTCTCACAATTCAAAATTATCTGAGAAGGTTACTACTTTGGAGGCCGATCTCACTTCTCACAAGAGGCTGTTTAGCAATATTTATAAAAAAAACTGGTGCATAAAGTCAAGAAATTGGAACAACAGGTCAAGACACTTAAAAGAAAGAGGTCAGCTTACATGGTAGCATCTACTGAATCATCTTCTTCATCAAGCTCATCAGATGGTCAGGATGCAGATAAAGGTGAGGGATCTTCCAAACAGGGAAGGAAGATTACCTAGATTGACCAAGATCCAGAAGTTTCTATTGTTCAAGAGCATTATGAGACTCGGTGGAGACAAGAAGATCAGATGGATTATGATACTGCTCAGTTTGATAAAGGTACTGGTGGATTGTTTGAAGGTACTGCTATGTCACAGCAATGTACTACAAGTGTTAAAGATACTACTAGCTTGCAGAGTTTAATGGATGCTAAGTATCAAGGTACTGCCAGTGCATTTTATACAAGAACACCAAGGAAATCAAAGGCATACAAGGGAAAAAGTATAATGACTGGGCAAGAACCATCAAGAAAATTGTCAAATAAAGAGAAAGCACAACTAGAATTGGTTGCTGGTGAAGACAGATCGATGGAAGTGTCTAGACTGGTTGCTCACATGATGGAAAGAAAGTTACAAACAGAGGAGGAAGAGAAAGCTGCTCATGAAACTGAGGAATTTAGAAGCAAGAAATTGAAGGAGAAAAACAGGATGAATCAGTTCCATTAGCAGTTTGTCATGATCAAGAGCAAAGACAGACAGAGCAAGTTCATGAAACTTAAATGAGACAAATAGATTTTGATGAAGAGGGTACTGGTGGTGGAAATAGTGGTGACATGGATATTGGTGATGATCAAGCTATAGAGCATGTGGTTATTGATGAGGGTACTGAATTGGTAAATCTTGAAGAGTTCCAAGATGTTTATGATACTCCTCAAATATCTCAAAAAGGTACTGCTGGCGCAGAGGTTACAGTACAAACTGCTGGCATGGAAGAAGGTACTGCTGAGTCTTCAGATTATGAAAGAAAGAGAACAGAAAAAGGAAAGGCACCAATGACATTAGAGGAAGTTGAGCAAGAAGCTGAGCAACAAAATAAAGTTATGCCAAGAACACAAGTTCAAATGGATTTGGATAAAGAATTGGCAAGAAAGGTTTATGAAGATGAAGTTGCAAGTTTTGTGGAGGCCCAGAGATTGGAAAGGGAGAGAGTAGCTTCAGATGCTATTGTGGCACAACAATCACGTGAAGAGCAAATACAACAATTGGTTGTTTATGATCCAGCTGTGAGGGGAAAGGCTATAGAACTACTTGCAAATGAAAGCCTAACTGTTGAAGAAAGGTCAGCTATGCTTGATGATTTTATTAAATCAAAGAGCTCTGAAGAAGCCTATAGTGAGGTGATGCAGACTATTAGACAAAATCAAGGTAAAATGAGAAAGAGAAACCCAACAAAGGTAGAAATCATCAGAGGGATGAAGATGTATCTTAGGAATCAAGCTGGGTGGAAGGCAGTTCAGTTGAAGGGAAAATCACATGAAGAAATTGAATTGCTGTATTACAATGCATACAGAAGAGCTCATATTAAATTTTCTATGGACCAATATGAAAGATTACCAAAAAGGCGTAAGACTACTGGGAAAGAACAACCTGGGATGGTGAAAGCACAGGTAGAAAGGGTAAAATTATCACGAGAGCAGGTGAGCAGAATGTTAGTTATAGTGCCAGAGATTCTACATGTTGATCTACTTCAAACTAGACATCCAATAATGGACTGGGATATTTACATAGACAAATTTGGAAAAGCTTGGAAGGTTACTAGATTTGGTGGAGAGACAGCAGTATACAAGAATTTCAAAAATTTGCTCAGAGCTTTTGATAGGGAAGATCTGGATACTTTATGGAGATTAGTCCAAGATAAGCTCAAAACAAAGAAGGAGCCTGATGTGAAAGAGCAAGAGCTTTGGGTTGAATTCAAGAGGTTATATGAACCAGATCCTACAGATGTTTATTGGAATTTTCCTTGGTATGATCTATCTACTGTATGGGAGTTCTTTGGTACCGGCAATGTTCATCATTTGTCAACACAAGATGGAGTTGATATCCTTATGTTAGCTGAACTGGAATATCCATTAAGTTATGAAGTACTTGCAGTGATGATTTCTTCAAATATCAGATGTGAAAAACATTCTGAAGTAGTTCAAAATCTAATTCAGAGGATATATGATCAGTTTGAAAGGAAGAGACACAAGCCCTGAAGAAGAAAAGAAGGTGAAGTGTTTGGAAGTATCCCCCCATCATCAAAGCTGGAGTAAGAAACAATAACTTTACATATTTGTATTGTGTACAAATATATGCTTATAAAAAGCTTTTATGACTTATCCTTAATCTTTTATTTGTGTTTATGGTATTCTGTTAGTGTAGGGTATATCATTATGGTTTTTGACCCATTATAGGTTGTGTCTGTATGGTTTTTGACCCATTATAGGGCGTGTGTATGCTTTTTAACCCATTATAGTTGGACTTTTATAGCTGTCCAGCTTTTTGACCTTTGTTTTTGACCCAGTATATGGTATTCTTTTATGTTTGTTTGACCCATTAGTTTTTGTGTACAAATATATTTATACTACATGTATGCTAAAAGTGAAAAATAATAACGTGGCTATTTCTGGTTTGTTTAATAAACAACGTATATTGTGTACAAATATATTTATACTCCATGTATGCTAAATTTGAAAATAAGAGCATGGTTATTTTTGTATGGTTTAATAAACACCATATATCTGTTTAAATAAATATAAAAAAAATTCTGGCCCAAGAAATCCAGTCCAGTAATAACCATTGCGAGTCAATGAAAAACTATATAATGGGTAAAAGTATACCATCCATCCACATATATTCCTCCCATGGCATCATCAAACTCTAAAACCTTTCAAGATACAAACTCACGTGCGCCTCACAATGATTCACAGTGCGAATATCAAACCGTTCTTAAAAAAAATTGTGACACAACCAAAGATGGAAGATGGAGTACGTGATCGTGACGATAAAGAGCCCAATACTAAGGTGGACGATGCATTGAGATTTCTTGCATCAGTTTTTGAAGAAGGTGGACCTTCTCAAAGTAATAAAGGTATCACATATAAGTTTTTTCATATTTTTTAAATCAATATATGTTTTCATATTAAGTTTATTAGTCCATGTACTCTTGATTTAGTAGATGAGTTAGACGAATCTATTTTCCTCAACTGGCTTCAACTAAATGTCAGAGATCCTCACGAGTCTCAACAAGTTCTCAACGCCGTTAAGTCGAAGATCCTAAAAGCAGAAGCTGTGATTAACAAAATACGCGAGATGGGTCATGAGGTAACTGATGATTACTTTGTGGATTTAAACTTCTTCAGTGATGAAGATTGAAGATTCATTATCTTATTAGTAGTCGTTGTTCACAAGTTTAGTTGCTTTAAGTTTAAATAATAAATGAATTACTTTGATTTTCATGATTTTCAATCATTTTTTGTTGGTTAATCCATGAAAGGTTTATGTTATAAAGTGAATTTCGGCAGTACAAACATTAGAGTTGGTACTGCTGTTTGTGTTATGGAATTATATGGTTTTGAATTTAATATTGATTTTTAATACATTGATATTATGTGATTGATAGCTTACATGAATCGTATTATGATATAAAGTGAATTTCGGTTGTTAAATATATATATCTTATAAATGTTTTTTTGTTATTTGTTTAATTTTTTTATATATGGTGTTTCACCTTTTTAATAAATGCAAATAATTCAATTATTTTATACTCTAAATATATGATATGCGCACATCATTCCCGAATATAAGGTTATATTTAAATCAAGTAAATAAAATTCGTTTCATACTTATCGAATGGTACTATTTTGTTAACATATATACTATTATATAGTAATAGATAAATATGGTATACCGAATTTTATTTAAATTTAAAATATATTCATTATAGATTATACAGCTTTTCACCATCTATAAATGTTAATTCCATCTCACAATTAAATAAACATCTACAAAGCTTTCCCACTTTCGTTTAACAAAACAAACAAAAAAATAAAATAATAAAAAAAATAAAAAAATCCAATGGGTCGTGAGTTTTTTTTCCCATCAAAGTCGGCAAACAAACGCCCTAGAAGTGGTTTCCCACCAAAAGAACCCTCGTCAGATTCAAAAAGAGTCCAAGGGGTTTTGAGGTATTTTCTACCAATATGGTATATTGCTCAGCTTAGGCGACTAATAGCAGTGATGGAAGCAGAAATCGTACGCGACGAACAAACAGTATTGAAATGTAAAGAGGCTATTGATCAACGAAGGAAAAAAATATTAGAGTATCAAGAGAGGATAAACGATATTAAGAAACAAGTGGATAATTATTATTTTTTGTAGTTTCCTTCATATACAATAGTATTTCTTAATGTTTTTTTTTTTTTTTTTTTTTTTTTTTTTTAAATGTTGGTAGATTTTTGACTACATCCATAGGATTTTCAGTTTATCTTTGAAATTATTATCAATTTATTGCTTTGCATCCAATGTATGGGTTAAATAGTTACATAGTTGATTAATTGAATAGGCATCATTGTTGATGAAAAATATAGCAGTGCGAATTTTAAAGGAGTAGTACAAACTTTAGAGTTGGTACTGTTGTTTATGTTCAGCTTATTTATGCCTTATTTAAAAAGTTTTAGAAAAATTGCATTCATAAAAATAAGCCTATCTCAGCATTTTAATAAGACAATTAGTAAAGAATATGATATGTGGTCTTATTATGAAAATTATATTGGGTTTGTTAACGCATAATGTCGAACAGTATTAACCTCTATACCAAGCAAATTAAAAAGATAGCAATATTTAAAAAAATATATATATTATCTTTTAAATTCATCCTAATTTATTGAATGAAGATTGTATTTTGGAATATAAACAGTTTCCTTTTTTTACTATTTAAAACGACACGACTTTACAATGATTATAAATACAATCCTTTAACAAACAACTCCTATCATATTTTCATTGTTTAATTATATTTTGATATCAAAGTAGAATGGCTTCATCATCTTCAAATACTTATTCAAATAAACAAAAATGTGAAAGAGATACTCATCCTCCTTCTATGCCTTCAAAATACCAAATCTTTGGCATCTCCGAAGCTACTTGGAAAAAATGTAATTCTGGCCAATTTGGAACAGAAAAAGCTCTTATTGAACTTTATAATAATCGTATCAAAAGGCTTGAAGAAAAAAACAAAGAAGATGAAGCGATATATATTGGTGCATCAGAAGAAGATTGAAGATCGTAATAAAGACATAGAAGAAAACCGACAGAAAATAGTTGGAGTTTATAAAAGTATTGAAGATTATTCATCTATTTAAAATGTATGTACTATGAGATTTGACAATATGTAATGTTGGACTATGATTGATTTAAATTATATGTAATGTTTGCTTTATTTTGTCAATTTTAATTTGCAATTGCTAACCTATTTTGTAAGTTTGATTTATGCTACTTTAATGCAAGATTATGTTGTTTTGTAAAGTTACTTAATTTTCTTTTCATAAAAAGTTTGCACACAAGGGTATATGTTAAGTTGTACCGATATTAACAATTTGTATATGTTAAGTTGTACCGCTGAGATGTTGCCAGTTTGTTTTTTGTATTCGTACTGCTATGCGCCCAAATTAGTACTGCTATTATAAGCAGTTCATAAGAGTTCTATTAAAACACATTATCACTTTAAATATATGTAGTCCATTATTTTTATACATCATCAATTCTAACAACATCTTTAAATGTTTATACACAAACAAATGTTGATTTTAATTTAAAAATTCAAAACAGATAAACATCTAATTCAAACAAAAATCTTTCTATATATTTAGAAGATTGAAGGATATCAAACTTTTAAATATTTCAGAAGTTAAATCATCATCATTATATTCACAACTTGACTTTTCAAATATACACTTTCCAATGTGAAATACGGCTGCACTGTTCATATGTCATATCGATTATAAAAGTTTATATAAACACCATTGTATAATCATATTTGTAAATATAGCTTAAAAAAAATCCTAAACTGAAGGTACTGTTGATCAAAAGAATGTCATCTATAAGGAAAAGAACACTAGAAGTTGCAGATATTGGAGATAATCAACAAGATCAACCAAAGTATGTTAAATTCTTTACAGTATATGTTATCCTATATATTTGGCAACTGAATGTGTTTGATATCTTTGTAGCAAGCAACTCAAACAGGATGAAAATGAAGTGTTACACACTGAAAATCAATCACTTGCAGAAATATTTGAATTAGAAGAAACATCTGAAGGTATTTTGTTAACATTAAGGGTAAAAACGACCTCATTAAACTGATATGGTATCTAACCACTATGTTTGATTTATATTTATTCATTTATTAGAAGTTGAGGATTCTAAAAATGATGATGAAACAGAGACCATAAGTTCTGTTTATGATTGGTTGATTTCTGAGCAATTAGCCAAGAGAATGAGAAACTGGCAACAGAAAGAGGAAAGAGATGAAAAGGTGAAAAAAGAAAGACAAGCTGCTAAGAAACTTTTGGAAAAAGTTGGTGGATTTAAGAAATCAATAGCCAAGAATGAAGAATTTGATGCTGCTCAAGACGAAGACGACATTGATTCTGAAGACTTTGAAACTTTCACTTATGATGACTTGCATTTGGCATACTCTTTTGCTTCAACACCCTAAATTAGAATAGTTGTTAGGTTTGATTTATATTGGCATGCCACATGTTAGGCACTTTTGTACATATGCCACTATGTTATGTAGAATGGTACTTGGTAAGTTTGATTTACAATACTTCTTGATTAGTTGGTATGGCTGACTTAGAATGGCATGCCAAATGTGTGACAATTTTGTGCATCTGTCATCCTTCAGTTATTGTTAAATTGGGTTGAATGTATTCTGTTAACCCTCTATTATAATTTGTATAACAAATAAGATTCCTAGATATTAAGCAAAATCAATATTTCAATTGTTAATGAAAACAGTCTTAGATTTCGCAAGGGTATTTGCATTAGTAATTCATAAGCAATTTAAAATTTATATGTTCCTTTTAGCGAATCTTTATATGATGTGTCCTGTTAGATATAAAAACACATTCCACTTCGCATTAGACAATATAAATGTGTCAAAATCCTTTATAATTACTACCTAAAAAAAAACAGCCATCTACCATTACCTAACGCATTCATAACATTTGTAGTGAACAAAATAGGGAAACATACACTATCTTAAGAACTTAACAATATCGTATGAATATGTGTTTCACAACGTACGTATTACATATCAAATAGGAATCACATATTACATGTTTCCTTAAACACATTTAGCCATAAATAAGCGAAACCCAACCAACAGTACTAATTTGAAGTTAGTACTGCTACTTTAAAATTAGTATTGTTACAACGATTCCCAATATTCAATGTTTGTTAGTATGCTAACTTTATAAACCTTATAATCTATCTATACAAAATTATATGAATCGTATTATGAAATGCTTTTATACTTTTTGAATTTTGTGTTACTGAAAAACTTTAACAGTGATCAGTTTATATAAGCAATACTAAATTGAAATTTAGTAATGATATTATGAGTTTAAAGAAGAAGTACTATCTTGAAAGTTAATACTGCCTAAACAAAATTGCTCATATTTGTGTTAACTTTTTTTTAAAAAAATAACAACACTGAACCAAACAGAAAATTAAATCAAAAAAGAGATATCATACACAAGAAACGGTGTTATCGAGTCAACCTTGATACGGTTTTACACGGACATAGACATATTGTTTACAAAATCCATACAATCCTGAAAGTTGTAATTAAAATCAATTTACCCCGAATTCAAAATAAGTCCATCAAACACTACTTAAGTAACAACTACACCATAAGTTAACTCTACAAAAAACCAAAGTTAATACTTTCCTCAAAACACAAAGCATCAGACTAGCATCGTCTTACAATTTCAGCATACATCAAACACAGCCACCAACGGAATAGGGCCGTTAAACAACTGAACTTCAAAGGCCGGATCGACTGTTGTTCCAACCATCTGGAATCTGATCATTTTGTTCATTGGAAACTGGAAATCTTCAGCCAAAGTCCTCCAATTTGTCCTAAAGTTCATATGACCATTTCTCCATGGCCTATCAGCGTGATGCTCAATTTTCATAACTACACGGCGTTCACTGTCCATCCTCCTTAGAGGCGAATGGGTAAATTGTTGCAAATTGTTATCAGAAACAAAACTGCTTGGTATAGTTTGAAAGCAATTATGACAACTTATTAACTTCAACCCTTTTAATATTAAATATTTATTAAAACTTTCACACTACATAATGTATATAAAGTAACAACCCGTACCATTCTTCCACAATCAACCACAAACGGAAAAAGCCTTTTGTAGAAAGTATTTCCTTCAGACAAGTGCACTCCATGCTGGAACCAGTTACACCCATGTACCAACCTTTCATCTAACGAATATCAGCCACAAAGTAAACGTTACTTAGTCACAAACTCATTCAACTAATTCAACTCAAACTAACACGTAAAATTGAATAAATATTACAGAAAAACATAATACTACCTTCCTCATTTGCATCATGTCCTTGAACAAACGCAAGTCGTGTAGGGTAGTGTTGTTCATGTATGAGCTGAAAACCATCGTTATCAAACCTCATCAATGCCAATCGCATATCAGTCTTTTTGGTCAACACGACTCGCTCACCAACCATTAGATTTGCACGATGAACAACTGTATTGCAGTGAACATTAAACTAAAAACCAATGCTATCCAAAGTCCCAGGAATAACACCCCGGTTTGCAACCACATATATTTCATAATACGAAAATTCAATCACAAAATCATTGCGTTCAACACCTTGAAGGAACTCCACAGGAAACCACTGATAAAACAAATCTCAAAATTATTAAAACAATCTTTATGAATTCCAATAATTTGACATATATACAAGTATAACATAACTTTACCGGTGATGAACTTCGATCCATCCCAACTTCAGCAATGCACCTAACTAGCCTGTTCCGTGTATGAATTCTCCCATAACCACCGCTCTCCCATCCATCTGCATCATACGCTGTAACAAAAAAGGTGTCTGCAGCCTCCTTTATGAAATGCAAAGTCCTAATTTTCAAATAGCCGCTTTACTCTATGAAGTTATTCCACCTTGGACCGGATATACTCCATTCTTCACTACCTCTTTCCCGACAAATATAAAGTTTTCTTTTAACCCTATTATTATTAATCTGGTACAGATAGTCCTTATTGTTATAGTAGTTAATATGATAGTAATCAGGGAGTACCCACATACAAAAAACAAACAAATACATAAGTAAACAAACTCAAAAAACGCCTATAGGAAGATTATTATTGGAATATAATTCCATAAATACTTACCAAAGTTCCTATATGTTCTACATGATTATAATCCTTGACGAATTGTGTTGTCATTGTTCTGCAACCAATCGAAAAACACATAACATTTAGCAAACATGAAAACACGAAGCAGTCTTTCAAATACACATTCAAACACTATTATAATAGCGACCATGAGTACAATATGTATGCAATAACAGACAAACAAGACATCTACATCTAACAAATATCACTTTCGCAACATATCATAGTAATAGGGTTGATTCATTATACACTAAAACAAGTATCAACACATGATTTTCTATACATCCTTCCAAAATCAATAAGCATGTTCTGGTATTGAATGAGATGTCTTATGGGTTTATTTAAAAAGCACATGAGCCCATTATTGTTTTTTCCTATTTATGAGCTTATTAAGTTGAACTTATGTTTATAAGCTTTTGCAAACTGAAATAAGTTTATCAGCCCGATAGTAATCTAACGCCAAACACCTCATGATTATCACATTGTGACAACATAAACATTGAACTCTATATGATTAAGAGTGAAAACACGATTAGATAACAGCTAAACAAAACATCTACATCTAACAAACATCACTTTCGCAACATATCATAGTAACAGGGTTGATTCATTATACACTAAAACAACTATCAACCCATACATACATAAGCTATATACAACTTAAATTAGAGGATTATAATCAACAACAACAACAAAATTTTAATAATCAATCAATACTAATTGTCATATTAAAACTGCTCCCTAAGCTTAGTACTGTTAAAACTTTTTAGCAACTGAATAAGCGCTATAAAACCTAACAAACTAATCAAATCTAATATACCACACCTAAAAAGCATTAGAAATCCTCATTAGACCAAAATGAAATACAACTAAACGAACAGTACTGTAATTTGTGATATATTAAAGATAAATAAAATTCCAGAAATAAAATGATGCCTATCACAATCTATAACCATTATGAATGGAAAAGGAAACAAAATTATAATATACTAAAACCATTCACATAATACAACATAATGTTACACACATAAAAAAGTTACTTAAATGCATAAACAAATCACTTATCATGTATAAAAAATGCCTAATTTCTCATTTAACTGCCCCACTACAAAATTTGGGGTTTTTTAAACTAACCAACATATCCAACATACAATATTAAAATCTTACAATTAAACAAGAAATCTAATTACAACCAATACCTGATCCGACGAAAAACCTTATTTTAATTACATTATTATACTATATTAACTAACAATTTAAAACGTAAATAAATAATCTACAAACACATACTCTTAAGGTAGCTCAATATTCATGCTTTGTTTATAAAAGTTCTTAAAAAAAAATAATAAAAGAAAGAAAAAAAACACCTTTTATGAACACAGGAAATTATCGAATGGTAGTGATGCGTATATCTGCATTTTTACTAACCGGAAGATTAAAAAACCACATATACATTGCCTTATTAAATGGTCATAGATTAAATAAGCCTAAAAAAATTAGATGTAATGATTACCTATTTTGTTAATGAAACACTCTATACATATTTAACATGCATTGAAAATGTATATCATGTACTATAATTACGTTTAAAATTTCTCATTTTGATTATTACATTTACTGAACTATGCTTTTGACAATAGGCGGGCACGACGTGAGTACAAGCTTTGTTTTTCTCATGTTAACAAAAGTTATAAGGTTAGGGTTTAATTAAATAATCGTTTTATAATCTAATAATTCCGTTTTGATAAAGTGCATCAAGTTTAAACGTAATTAAATAAGTGGTATATATTAATGAGTTTAAATTTACAAGTTTAGTTTTCACTTCGTTTTTCATATTTCGATACAAACATAAACTTATAAAATAGAGTTATAACTATACAAGACAACTTATATCCTTACATGTCTAAGTTAAAATTAACATCAACTGATACTAAATTGTACATAAATAACAATAGCAAAACCATATTTACGTAAACTACAAGTCATCCCGTCCCATTAGGTTTGAGGGTCGTAAGATTTAGCCTTTCCTCCAATCAGAATATCAATAATGTTCACAATAGTCGATATGATACATATTTGTGTACAAACATAAACTTATAAAATAGAGTTATAACTATACAAGAGAACTTATATCCTTACATGTCTAAGTTAAAACTAACATCAACTGATACTAAATTGTACAAAAATAACAATAGCATAACCATACTTACGTAAATTAAAAATCATGCTGGCCCATCGGGTTTGAGGGTCGTAAGATTTAGTTTTTTCTCCAATCTGAATATCAGTAATGTTCACAATAGTCAATGGCATCTTATAAACACTCATTATCATCTTCACATTCATTATCACCTTCTTCTTTGGATACTCCTCTCTCGTGAACAACTATATCATCTTGGCATTCACAATAATAGTTTGTCCAATAACTACATATAATAGTTTGTCCAATAACTACATATACTAAATAATGACAACGTATAACATAATAAAACCAAATATAAATAATATGGACAATTGCTACAATAAAGAATGTGTAAATTACAAAAAGATAAATCACAAAGCATGCCCACCCATTGGGCACTGTTGACTGTCATTCACACTTTCACTTATTTTTTAAGCTCCGACCCGCTGTTATTCCGGTACCGATACCCGAAGGCCATGAAATTTACTCTGACCCGTCCGCCCCCAGCTACAGTTGTCTGTGAGGGGGTGAACAGGAGATGCAATAGTAACGGGTATTTTTTAATTTGTTGTGTGGCTGTTATTATGCCATTTGGTTTCTTCTACAGTCTTCCATAGACTATAGCCAAAAAAAAAAAAAAAAAAAAAAAAAAACAGATATAGGATTATCTGGAATACGCGTTCTTTTTGGATCATAAAGGTAGATTTTTTTATTGATTGCAGGGATGCTCTTAAAATGTTAGGCAATCATGATGTATAAAGTAGATGCAATATAACGTATTAAAACCGTAGAACTCAATAACGTTTGCTAACATTTTCTTCATGTAAATTTTCCTTATGTAATTGCATGTTCAACACTAAACAAGCACATATGAATAGTGAAGGAAAAAAAGTTTCATTGCGTCGCCTGAATACTACTGTGCACGAACCTATACATAGTTAAAATATTACCATCTGATCCATAACCTGAGAACTCAGTTGCCAACATACCTTCCATTCATTTATTACCATTTTCTCATGTATTCTATTTCAGTGTTCATTAAATCATTTGGTTTGTTTAAAGTTTGCACCTTCAGCCATAAACAAGAACATATGAATACTACTGATGTACATAGCACAGCCAAGACTACCAATGCAGGTTGTAGACTGAAGACTGCTGCACACAACACAATAACACCTAACATAAAAATGCAGACTATACGTACTTCATACATTAGCATCTGATCCAAAACCTCAAGAGTTTGGTCTGAATGTCTGTTGCAAAACACAAAATAAAATACCAACCAACAGCACAAATGTAACAATCAATGCAATATGAAGAGAAATTTTTCTGTCAACTAAAATATTATCGAAAATAACCGACCTGTGGTTATTCACATCTCTAAAACACATCTTATAGAGTAGTCTGACCCTGGGAAAGATCCTTTGACGACGATGTTTAGTACATTATATTAAATTACGCAATGATTTCTGCCCACTCAGCTAACGTCAAAATGTAAATTGCTCTTAGTTACGCTATTAAGCAATGATAAAAGTTGGACTATTTCCAAAAACTCAAAATCCAATCATACAAGAAAAATATGCAGCATATTACATCTCTCAGTTTCCATCTTCAACTCGAAACAAAACATATGAATACACTATACTCATAATTGAGTACATAATCAGAACCCGGGTACCACCTTCAAGATAAAAGCCTAAGCAATTACTATACTCACTTTTAAACTCTCTTTCATTAATAACATTCCATGACATTTGAATTCTTAACTGCACATAAGTTAATATAAAATCAATTAACAATTAAACATCAACAAAAAAATGACATGAGCATAAACATATAAACCAAACAAATAATACAGAAGGCAATGTTATCAAAAATCACCATGATCAAATCAATTAACCCTAACTTAACTACGATTACTAATTTCTATTTTTTATTATCACATCTCTAAAACTCCGTAGCAATAGTTCCACGCATAATCAAATCAATTAACCCTAACTAAACTACAATTACTGATTTCTATTTTTTCATCATAAAAACAACCTGATTCTAAAAATTACTATTATCACATCTCTAAAACCCCATACCATCAGATCAACAAACAACAACAACTACTCAATCACAGAAATTAATCACATACTAAAAAAACTACATAATGAAACACAAGATTAGATTAAAGATAGCTATACTTCCATGCCATTCAGACCATAAAACTGTTCATCATTACAATCCACTTACATACACAAAAACCTAATAACCTAATCATCTTCAAACCGACCAAAACAGCCTATCCAACTGATAACGCTCAAAATGAACATGTTTTTAGTCACGTTATCGTTAGATTTGTGCATCATATTTGGTTATATTTGTGTATATTTGTTACTAAATCATGAAAAAGTGTATATGCAAGTAAATATAGCCAAGTACAGGGAAAGATGATAAAAAGATGAATAAATGAATAAATTATGCACATTTGAAGAATCACGAGAAAGAAATGTTAGGAATTCTGGGAAATAATAGATTTCTCACCTAGTCAGCTTCAAGATTAGGGGAGGATTGCTGCTGGTAGTGTAACCTGGTTCCTGCAGATAGTGTGCGGTTCCTGCTGAAGTTCATTGCTGCTGGTAGTTTATTTTTGTTTCTGCTGATAGTAGTCATTACTGCGGGTATTAGTAATTGTTATCCCGTAAGTTTAGAATGTTTGTTAGATTTATTTTTAGAAGAGATTGATGTATATCTCTTCACACGTTTTCTTGTATGACGGGTTAGGGTTAGGACTTCTTGTTAGTATAAAAGGAACACTCGTCTATGAGTTTTGTACGACTTTACTATCATCAATAAAATCATTATTAGTTCATAAACCGATCCATAGAGGATCGAAACCTTGTTAGTTACTTTCTTCTTTATATTCTTGTGTTTAGTTTCCGCATAGACACAAGTCTTACACCTAGAGATTCTCCTAATCTGTTTGTGTTTACATAAACGGTTTAACCAAGCTCAATCAAGCTAGAAGCACTCGATCCTACAAGAAACGAGAAAAGAACCACACAAGAATTCAAGGATTTGATAAAGTCAAGATTTCTATGTTTATATATCAAGAAAAGATCAAGTTCTATGGAAGGAAATAGTGGTACAACAAAGGATCAAGCATGTAACGAGAAAATGAAGAAAAAAATAAAGTATGCATGGCATAATGGCCCATCCGATCAGATGGTGCCCGCATCCGATTCGGATGGGAGAAAATTGATTTACCAAGAGATCCAACCGATCGGTTGGACCTCAATACCGATCGGTTGGAGGAGACTGAAGTTAAAAAAACGCATTTAATGACGAATTTAAGCCCCATAATCATGGTGGCTTATCATTTCTTGGTTATTTACTGATTAAGGATGTTTTTTCTTGAGGGAAAAGGGTTCCTTCACTTATTTAAAGAACCCTTGGCTAGTTTACAAGTGTGACACCCCAAAAACCTAGTAAGGCTTACACCAAGTCTTGCTAAACTTATTATCATTGCCCGAAAGCTTGTAGTTGCTGTGAGAACGTCCAGGGAATCTTGAGTTCAAGTCTCAAGAGTTATGTCCAAGTGTGGAGTTGTTTACGTGTGATCATAGGCGATTGGAGGAGAGTGGTTGCTATAGTTCCACAATTCTAGTTCTTGTAATTTCACAACTAGTTATTTCTTGTTTGAGTTATTATGAACTACTTTTACTTTAAGATGAATGAAAGTATGGTTGATTACTTGTGTTTGATTATGATTATTATGGAGTGATTTTGGTTATGCTTGTGTGTATGATGTGATAATTGTTGGAGTATTCTTATTTCATAGTGATGCATGAAATCATATCTTGTTTTATGAGTTTGTTGAAATACAATCTAATCTTTCTTAATTGGTTGGTAAAAACAGTTTTAAAGATTAACAAAGGCCGAAAGGATTTTCTTTATGTTTTTATTCCAAAAAGTTAGTGCACGAATTAGTATGGACTATGGTGTGTGACAAGCACCATATTAACTCATTAAAATGGATTTGGAAACGATTTCATCACGAGAAAAGGCCGAAAGGATTCGTAGGAATTCCTAAGATAAGAAATGCTTTTCAAACAACAAAGAGTTTAATAGAATTATCGCACTAGTTAACAAAGGCCGAAAGGAATTAACTAGGAGATTGAATTCTTAGAGATGATTTCTCATGATAAAAACCATTGATTGTGAATCACTCATTTTAAGTTGTGCATCATTACAAGTTACAACAAACTTGTTAGATTACTCTATACAATTGTCATGGAATTACACACAAGTATATTTGTTTTTGATTGATTGATTTTTACTTACCTTAGAATTTACACCAAATCGGATTGACAATCCTTTTTGTCAAAACTTATTTTGCAAACCCAAACCCCAATTCCCTTGGGACGATCTCAACTTACCCACCTTTACTACTATGGACGAGTATACTTGCTCGTATGTGTTGATTAGAGAATTGGATAAATTGATTGTATAAATTTTTAAAACTTGCACTACACACGACACATCAAGTTTTTGGCGCCGCTGCCGGGGAATTGTCTAAATTACTTGGTAGTTTGGTTTGCTAGTTTATAAGTTTTGTAGTAAAAAAAAAGTAAAAAATTTTGGTTCGGAGCCAACCGAACCGGATGGATTTCCATCCGATCGGTTGGTGGCTTCGGTAATTTTTGTTTTGTTTTTAGGATTAAGTGTTAATTTTCAGTTATTATGTTTATTTAATGTTTTGTTTAATGTATTTAAGTGTTAGAAGTAATTAAGTTAATTAAATAGGGTAATAAGAATAGTTTTTTTTTACATGCCTTAAATGTTTTTAATTAATTTTAGTTAATAGAGTTAATTTTAGTTTAATGATTGGTAGCTAAAGAGTTTTAATTATGCTAGTTAATTAGTTTAATGATTATTAAAGTTAAGAATTAATCATTAAGATTAATGGATTAGTGAGTTTGTGTAAATTGTCATCTTTATTAATTAGCTTAATTTTGGTTTTTATTTTTATTTGTTTATTTATTAAGTTTTTTTTTTAGTCTCCAATAATAATAAAAATAAAAATAATAAAAAAGATTTTTTTTAGAAAAATTCGATCTAACCGATCGGATGCTGCCCGCATCCGATTCGGTTGGGCAAATCTGAGTTTTAACGATTCAACCATCCGATCGGATGGGTCCTAATACCGAACGGATGGATGCCTCGGTAAAATTTTGTGAAATTTTTAATTTTTAGTTGTTTTGAAGGTTTAATAGTTAGAAGTTGTTTGTTTGTTTGCTTTGATTTTATTTATAAGTTATCTCGATTATAACTAACCCTCACGCTAATAGTTTGGATTTTTTTTTTGTGGTTATGTTATAGTTAGTGTTTAAGTAGAATGGAGAGTTTAAGCAGAGTTTCGGAATACTTGAGAAATTTGGAAGAGATGCTGAAAGATTCGGGTGATTCATTGGAAAGTTTGGGAAATATTTTGGAAGAAGCTAAGGTTGATTTGGAAAGACAAGAAGAAGTTGGAGAAAGTCATGTTAGTTCACCTAAGGAGAAAAGAGTTGTTGTGTTTACACAAGCACCACCTAAGGAGTTTGATGCACCATTCATGAGGTACTCTACACCTTGTGGAGTGGAAGGTATTAAAGCTTGGGATGCTCAGCTTAACATGGAATATGGAGACAACTATATTACAGAAGATATATTCGGTAAGCTTGGTTTTGTTAGGCTTGACTATGAGGATTATGGAAGAAAGATAGTGAGAGATGTGAATGTTAATATTCATGGTCATGTGTTCAAAGTTGATTTTGTTGTTTTGGAATATGGAAATGCGGATGAACCAGAAGTTATGTTTGGTAGAGATTTTATGGTTAAGACTAAATGTAGGATTGATTTTGCATTGGGAGAGATGAGGATAGATGTTGATGATATGGTAGAAGAAAAGGTAGGAAAGGGAGAGATTGTTAAAATGGGCAAAGCAAATAGAAAGAAAACACCACTTAACAAACTTACCCAACCCTCCAACCCTAAGAACGAGAGTTCTTCATCTAGTTTACCACCAAAAACACCACAAATAGTTAAACCATTAACCCAAAAGCAAAAAGAAGCAATTCTGGAAAATTTGGAAACAAAGTTTAAGGAGCTTATGAAGGAGAAGCCGGTAATTGAAGTGTTGAATAATTACATGACTTATCGTAAGAAGTTGGATGCAGTTATGATGGCAAGGGCTAGGTTAGAGGATAAGAATTTTGATGAGATTGCAAGAGAAAGGATAGTTGAGAATGGGTTGCCTAAAAAGGAGAGTGATCCGGGAAATTTTGTGTTACCTATTAAAGTTAATGGAACCGATGCGATGTATGCATTGGCTGACACAGGAGCAAGTGTGAATGTAATGCCGTATCCATTGCATAAGAGATTAGGACTTGGTAATCCTCAACCAAATCAATATAATCTTACTATGGCTGATAATTCACGAGCAAAAGCGATGGGGGAAGTAAAGAATGTTAGAGTCCAAATAGGATATCAAGCTTTCTTGGCCGATTTTCTTGTGCTTAATATTCCGGTGGATAAGGAGTTACCGTTGTTGTTAGGAAGAACATTTTTGAGAACTTGTGGAGCTATTATAGATATGGGTAGAGGTACTATGACTATAAGTGATGGAATCTTGAAGCATACCTATTATCCAAAGCCTAGAGGAAAGATTGTTAAAGAAGTTCATGGTGAAGAAGAAAAAGAAGAAAACCACTTGGGTTGTTTTGAAGTAGGTAGAGATGAAGAAGGGAGGCCTAAATATGGGCCGGTTGTCCCAAGTTACTTTGATATTGAAGATGAGATGGAAAGAGCTCTAGCGATGCAGGCTTTCTATAACCCGTTTAAGAATATTTTTGTGTTTAACAAATTGACAGATTTTCTTGGATCTTTACCGGTCCAATTGAAGAATTTGGAATGGGGACCCGAAGGAGCTAGTGTTTACAAGAAGGAAAAAGAAGACGGAGAATGGCATGTGAAGTTTGATATAGTTTGTCCGGATGGAAGGAACTTTACAAGGAAGTTTAAAACGCAAATGACTAACCGAAAGTTGTCCGGGAAGTTCCAAAATGAAGATATCTTGAGGCACGAATATTTTGAAGGATAAAAGACAAGAGTTTGAAGAATAAAAGCACAAAGCTTGTGCTAGTGTTTTGTTTGTTTTCTTTTTAATTTTTATGCATTTTAGTAGTTTAATGTTTGCATTTAAGTTTAAGTTTAAGTTTGAGTTTAGACCTTTTAATTGTCTTGGTTTATTAAGTTTTAAGTTTATGAAGTTATGTTTTGAGTTTAAGAGTTAAGTTTTGTTTTAGAAGTTGT